>ML295425.1:0-125776 GCA_005239495.1 Nicotiana undulata | reverse complement strand
TGTATATATATATATATATATATATATATATATATATATATACACTTTTTCGGCTATCGAATATAAATAGTTTCGCGTAGACTAAAAGTGAAAAAATCCCAAAAAATTTCATATTAATCTAGGATTCTTATGCAAATGTACAGCCCAAATAAACAGTAATCTTAATAGCCTAAAATTTTTTGTATCCAAAAAATATAAATTGCTGAAAAGAAGTGTTGTCTCTTCCAATGTTATCTTTTAGCTTTTATCAGTTGAGGTGGGTTGTGTTTGTTTTTTGTTTCATCTTCTTTAATCATGAGTTCTTTACATGAATTATAGTAATGTTTATTCTACACTTAATGATTGTAAAGTTTTATTTGGTAAATAAGAATATTGTATTTAGTAAAGGTACAGCTCAAATACAAAAGATGAAAAAGTAATGCAATATGAATAACCCCGGAATGCTAAGCATCCTTTCTAATCTTCCCTAATTACATCACAACTTAATAATTAGCAAGGAAGTAATTCAATCTTTGCAACCTACGTCCAAGATTTTTGTTCCGGGAAGATCGCTTGTTTCCTTTTCTACCGTATATGTTTGATAGCTGCAGTCACTCAACCAAGTGTACCATACAACCTTTATAGAACGTATAGAAAATATTTAGTTTAGCAGAGGCACCATTAGTTCACGTGTCTCATAATTAATACTAAAGATCCGCCCCTGACTGCAGCAATAGTCATCAGGTACACACACTACAAAAAAATAGCAATTAGCGATAAATTTTGTTCTGTCGCTGATTAGCGACGGATTAGCTACAAAATAATAGTTTCAGTGCAAAAGAAGCCAAAAAATAGTTAGTATCTAATATAGTGACGAAATCAAAAATTTGTCGCTAATTGTTGGCGCTAAATATTGGCGCCCTCAATTTACCTACGAATTTAGCGACAAAATTTATTTAACTACATCGACGGATTTAGCAACGGAAATCCGCCGCTAGCCTTAATTTCTTTATCAAAATATTTTAAAACTCCTTGCTACGGAAATTTTCGTCGATGATGTATTTTTTACTGAAAACTAATGTTATTTTTAGTGACGGAACTTTATTCGTAGCTAATCCGTCGCTGAAGACCACTTAAGTATTTTTTCCTAGGGCACAAATGTGGTAAAACATCTAGTCCCTTCTAAAACTGTAGAAACACACGTGAGAGAAAAATCAGTATGATATCGATCAATGTAAAGCATATTACGATGTCGTTGGAGGGAAAAAGAAAAGAAGAGTATATGGTCTTGGATCTCAAGCAAAATGCTACTAAGGACCGAATCTTCGTGGCTCTTCCGGATCAGATGCTCCATCATCAATACCACCTTCGAGTGCTCAATCAACATTGAAACTGGATGAGTTAGTGATGTGTTTGATTCCTGCGCTAACAGAGCACATACTTCATGTGCTAATTGATCAAATGCTTCCAGTATTGACTGAGCGGGTGCGTGAAATAATTTCGTCACCCTCACATCAGCCTACTTCTACTGACCAACCATCAGATGTGGTACCAATAGTTCATGCTCCTACTACTGTTCATGGGGTTCATCCATCGATTTCGGATGATGACCTTAACCCCTAAGCCTCGTATTTGGAAGCTCTTTTATTTGAACTTTATTGTTGGTGTTAGGGATAATTCGAACTTAATTGTATTAGCTATATGCATTTTGATATCATTTTGGACCTTGAAGTATGTTAATTTATATGAATTTTAGTTATTATTAAGGATATCTAATAATTTACATACAACGTGCATGAGCAGAGAAAATTTAAAATGTTAAATAAAGAAGATCTAAAAGGGAAAAATATTGCGACATATTGCGACGAATATATTTTGGAACAAAAATAAATATATAAAATAACATTGCAACGTATTGCAACAGACGATTTTGGTCGCCAAATGCAAAGCTGAAATGACTCTCAAAATATTGGCGATGGATCCGCGACCGACTTTCTGTCGCAAAAGTATACCAACGAGAAAATGCATTGTCAATTTAGCGACAAATTTTTTTAATATAGAGACGGATTCCATTTTTCCGTCGCGAAGAGCTTAACAACGAGCAAATCAGCAACAATATGGTAATTCGTCGCTAATCTTGCTTAGTGACGTAAAAAGGCTCTTTAGCGACGGAATTCGTTCGTCGCTATTTTTTTGTAGTGACAATAGCATCCGCACTCTTCCCTCGGTAGTAACTTTCTTACCATAGCAGTTCTTCACTCCATTTCACAGCTGGTCTAACCATTCCTTGGTATTGTAATAATTTTTCCCACATAACTGAAGATACATCACATTCGAAAAAACAGATAATCTATACTTTCCAATTTTTTCTCACACAGAGGCATGATATATGTGTTGTCATTATATTTGAATGAAGTGTAAAAGCTAAGTTATGTGTTACAACATCAGGGCAAATACATGTTGCTTAACCCCGAATAAATATAAAACTTTTTTATGAAAAGAAAGATACTTGTCATATACCTATTAAATCGAATGATTGCGAATAATTTTTTTCCATATGAATTTGCCCACTAAAGAATTTCCTCAGAAACTAAATTAATCAAGAAAGTCGTGGCTATATGGCATGTGAATAGACCAAACAGAGCCATAGGATAATTGTAAAAATTATTGTTAAATTTATGAACGTAAAAAAAAAACAGAACTAAATTGGTCGCCATAGGCAGGACCACTTAATTATTTAAGTAGCTTGATCGCTTCCACATGAGGTCACTAAAAGTACTTGCACAAAAAGAATTTGAATTGTTTAATTTTGTTCTTGTTCTTAAACGAATGTTTCACGACTAAGATACAGGAGAGGATGAAAAAGCAAAACTAAATTAAAGAAATAAAAAAAAAACATAACTGAAATATCGAATAGAGAAAAAAAAGGATTTATTTGTTACGCACTTCATACGTATTCTTCCAACGTTAATCAATAGTATTATTTAGTCTGTAATTAGGAAGACATGTCGGATTCGTAACTAACATTAATTGTTTAAATTAGTCACTTACATGAAAGAAAAAATAAAGTGAATAGTGCCACAAATTCATAACCAAGAGATGATAAAAATAAGACACTTTGGGAGGTGTTTCTTGTCATACTCTCTCTCTATGATATTTGGTTTTAACCGGTTGCCCCACCCCTTATAGTAAGTACTGGTGAGAGGGAAAGAGCGCTCCTGCCCTAGGAAAACAAGAAATTATCGTTTATACTATTTTTAGCATGTAGGAGCCCCTTTTGGTTAATATAGTGGTAGAACAAACAAAATAAACATTAAAAAAAATAATAAATTAACACCGAAGACACAAGATAACAGAGAAGAAGTGAAAGCTTTTATTCATTCTTCACCAATAATTTTATTCAATTTTAACTTTTTACATGTTACACTATGGAATAATTGAATTATCATAAATAGTCTTTTTTCTGTTGGTTAAAAGGGTGGATATCTATGTAACTACTAACCAAAAATACATTACACAATGATAGAACAAACAAAATAAATAAACAGATTAAAAAGAAAATAATGAATAAGCACCGAATACGTAAGCTAGGAGAAAAGAAGTGAAAGCTTTTATTCATTCGTCCCCCAATAATTTTATTCAATTTTAATTATTTTACTTGTTATATTATGGAATAATTGAATTAACATATAGGCTCTTACCTGTTAAATAATGGTACCTTTAGTTAAAGAAATGGTAAATGTTTAACATATGGGTCGAGTAGATCTAGTTCAAGTCAAACTGGTGCTTATCTTTATTGTCAATCAGTAAACTATTTCAACATGTGAAATTCATCTTACCTAAAAAAACAGAAATATTTGCTGATTACACGGTAAAATTACTTCCAAATTGGTCAATTCGGAAAGTCCTAGGTAGTTAGGAGAGCTATAAAAGAACTTGTAAATCCTCATGCGCATTTTATATCAAATCAAATAATTTAATTTTGGTAATTATTAATCAAAAGGAAGGTAATATCTCTTTACTCTAACTAAATACTCCTACTATATATGTGTTTTAAACACGACCTATTAAGTAAATCAATTTTTAAAAATAAATAGTAGTGTATACGGATAAAATTGGACCCATGAGACGGCACAGTTTCCGATAAAATAAATCGAGCAAGGGACGTGACGACAAGGAGCCGGAATCGAGGTAAGGGACTCATCGAGACAGTTTCTGGGGCACCACGCTCGCCTCGAGAATATCGGGATCATGACCCCGGGATCGGTCCAAAGCCCAAAAGACTTCCAGAGAGCATGATTGAGCAATCAAACACGATTAACAGAAGGTCGTAATATCCGTGACCAGCCGGGTATCATGACGTGGATCTCGGCACGTCCCGACGGAAATCCAGTGATTAGTTAAACGGAAGATTTTTACCTTTTATGGAATTATACCTAGAGTAGGGCTCCCTTACTGTATAAAGGGAGGGGGTCTGATTATTTATTAGGAACACTATAACACGCATATCAAGGCAATATACTACTTTATTTTTCTATTATTCAAAGTTCTTACGTTTGTCGATCAATGTTTTATTATTATAAGTTTGAGATCGAAGACGGATACCTCATTGAGGCTGCCCTCGAGTCCAGAATCATCCCCTCCCTTGTTTTCAAATGGTTTGACAATTTATTGCATCTCTTATCTGTTTTCTCTAGCAATATTTACCATTTGTATTGAATAAATCCACATATTCTTAAAATCACTTACAAATTTAAGTGTTATCCGTTTTGAGGATAAACAGTTTGGCGTCCACTGTGGGGCTAAAGATAATAGTGGTAATTCGATACAAATCTCCATAACACACCCTATTTTACACTTGTTCATTTAAGTGTTTTTAATTTCACGTCAAAGATTAAAAATGTCGAACTCCCAACCCGCTCCTCTGAACGTGGATGCTGAGTTTGGCCACCATGGAAAGAACAACAATATGACACTTACTAACGAGGTGCCCCTTGTCGACCCCAACAGGGTTCCGGCCGCGGACCCGATCGATGTTAACTCACATGTGGCCATCAATGCAAATTCGCCTACCGATCCCGAGGACAGCATCCGCCTGGGAGTCCGTTCGCTAGCCCAAAATACACACGACGACGAACGAGATGGGAACAACTTGTAGGTGATCTTCAAAATTCTACAGGCTCAACAAGCAGCGATAGCCAAGCTGCAGAACCAAAGCCACGCCCCCAACAGAGTTAAGCCCGAGTCATCCCGGGAAATCACTCGCATAAACAAATCACTCATGGAGAGGCCGAGTGAAGCTGAACCCGGGACTAACCCCGAGATCATAACGATGCTCGAGGAACTGACAAAATGGGTAGAATTAAGAGAAAAGAAAATCGAAGCCAATGACAAAAAGGTGAAAACCTACAATTCCAAGGTTGACCAAATCCCGAGAGCACCACCGATATTGAAGGGCATGGATTCCAAGAAGTTTGTTCAAAACCCTTTTCCTCCGAGCGCAGCTCCGAAGCAAAAGAAGTTTCGCATGCCCGAGATTTTTAAGTACAACGAAACAACTGACCCAAATAAGCATATGACCTCTTGCACGTGCGCCATCAAAGGGAACGACTTGGAGGATTATGAGATCGGGCCCGTCCTGTTGAAAAAGTTTGAGGAAACTTTGTCAAAGAGAGCTATTATATGGTATCACAACTTACCCCCTAATTCTATTGACTCGTTTGATATGCTTGCAGACTCCTTCGTGAAAGGACACTCCGGGGCCATCAAGGTCGAGACCAGGAAGTCAGACCTTTTTAAAGTGAAACCGAGAGATAATGAGATGCTTAGGGAATTCGTGTCCCGGTTTCAAATGGAACGAATGGACCTGTCTCTGATCGCGGACGATTGGGCCGTTCAAGCCTTCACCCAAGGACTCAATACTCAAAGCTCATTAGCTTCACAATAGTTGAATCAAAATGTGATATAATATCTGACTGTAACTTGGGTTGGCGTACACAATCAGTATCAATCAAAAATTAGGGTCGAAGATGATCAGCTTGGGGCCCCTTCTGCGTTTATCCCGTCAAAGCTATTGACATATCCAAAAGAGACATTGATCGTGAACCAAGATCAAATAGGGACCGATATCAACCATACAATGGAGACCGAAGAGGTAATGGGTTTGGGCGAAAGCCTGTGAAGAGTGAAAGGAGAAGAGATCGGGGTCAAAATAACCGGGGACTCATGAGCAAAAGCAGTTTCGACAGGACCATCCGACCTAAGGAAGCACCGAAATTATCGAAGAACAACTTCAACGTCAATGATGTTGCCATCATATTTGATATCGGACGCTTCAAAGACACAAAGTGGCCTCGACCTTTACAGTATTATCCATCCCAAAGGGGCCCCAACCTAATGTGTAAATATCATGGAACTCACGGCCACAAAACTGAAGATGCCGACAACTGAGAGAAGAAGTAGCCTTGTTATTCAACAACGGACATCTCCGAGAGTTCCTGAGCGATCGAGCCACAATTCATTTAAGGAATAGGGACTCTAATAAGCATATCAAGCAGGAGGAACCTCAGCACATCATTAACATGATCATCAGTGGGGTCGACGCCCCTAGGGGCCGATGTTAAGGCGCACCAAAGTGTCCATCACAAGGGAAAATGGACTCGAGATTACGTGTCAGAAGGAACCTTATCTTTCAACGACGAGGACGCCGAAGGCATCATAGAGCCACTCAATGATGCACTGGTAATATCTGTTTTCATAAATAAATCTCGAGTTAAGTGTGTGTTAACTGATCCAGGTAACTCTCCCAATATCATGAGATCGAGGGTCGTAGAGCAGCTGGGTCTACAAGACCAAATTTTGCCTGCAGCCCGAGTCCTAAACGAATTTAACATGGCATGTGAAACCACTAAAAGGGAGATAACACTCCGGTGAACACCACCCGAAACCGTTCAGGAAATAAAGTTCTACGTGATTGAAGGAGATATGAGATACAATGCTCTTTTCGGGAGGCCATGGATTCACGACATGAGGGCAGTGCCCTCGACACTGCACCAAGTGTTGAAATTCCCAATGCCAGGAGGGATTAAAACAATTTACGGAGAGCAACCGGCCGCCAAGAAGATATTCGCAATTGACGAGGTGGTCCGGATATCTGCACTTTCGACACCAAAGGGTCGAGTTCGGTCACCGAGAAAGAGATCAAATAGCAATCACCGTCCCCGACCAAACCAGAAAGACAGGGGACGGGTAAGGATGACGACTACGGAGTTCCTAGGTCTTTCATATCCTCCGTTGATTCCACGCCACCAAATCAACGGTCGAGGAACTGGAGAAAGTCATATTGAACAAGCACCTGCCTGATCGTAAGGTGTACCTGGGCACGAGGTTAAGTCCGGAGCTTAGGAAAAAACTCATTAAATTCCTTATAGCTAACATAGATTATTTCGCTTGGTCCCACCTTGACATGACAGGGATCTCGCTACTCACAAGCTGAGCCTGGGTTCGAAATTCCACCTGGTCAAACAAAAAAGGAGGCCTCAGTCCGAAGTCAAGCTTGCATTCATCAAAGACGAGGTATCTAAACTCCTTAAAATAGGATCCATTCGGGAGGTTAGGTACCCTGATTGGTTAGAAAACATAGTGGTAGTCCTTAAAAAGGGAATAGATTAAGAATGTGTATAGACTATAAAGACTTGAATAAGTTATGCCCCAAGGACTCTTTCCCTTTGCCCAACATCGATCGCAGGATCGATGCGACGTCCGACCACGAGATTCTCAGCTTTCTCGATGCCTATTCCGGGTACAACCAAATTCGGATGGACTCGGTAAACAAGGAAAAAACATCATTCATCACTAAGTACGGCACCTACTGTTATAACGTAATGCCATTCGGACTAAAAAACACCAGTGCCACTTACCAACGCCTAGTAAATCGAATGTTCGAAGAGCAAATAGGAAAATCAATGGAGGTTTATATTGACGGTATGTTACTTAAGTCCCTGCGAGCAGAGGACCATTTGAAACATTTGCAGGAACCTTCAACATATTGAAGAAATACAGTTTGAAGCTGAACCCGGAGAAATGCGCATTCGGAGTCAGGTCTGGGAAATTTCTCGGATTCATGGTATCTAACCGGGAAATCGAGATCAATCCCGATAAAATCAAAGCCATAGAGGATATTACCGTGGTGGACAATGTCAAGTCAATTCAAAGGTTAACCGGTTGTATAGCCGCTTTGGGTCGATTCATTTCAAGGTCCTCCAAAAAGAGCCATCGTTTCTTCTGAGTTATTGAAGGAGAATAATAACTTCTCATAGACCCCGAAGTGTCAACAAGCCCTGGAAGAACTCAGACGGTACATTTCGCCCGCCTTTGCGTCATACACCAAAGGCATATGAGCAATTGTACCTATACTTAGCAATATTAGAGCTAACGGTAAGTGGAGTCCTAGTCTGGGAAGAGGAAGGTACACAATTTCCTATTTACTTTGTTAGTAGGACTCTAGGCGAGGCCGAAACTAGGTAACCTCACCTGGAAAAATTGGCGCTCGCTTTACTAAGCGCCCCTAGGAAGTTAAAACCGTATTTTTAATGCCATCCCATATGTGTCATGACTACTTACCCATTGAGGATCATAATGCATAAACCCGAGCTCTCGGGACGATTGACCTAATGGGTCGTGGAAATCAGCGGGTACGATATCGGATATCGACCCCGAACAACCATAAAATCTCAAATTTTGGTGACTTCGTGGCCGACTTCACGCCGACCCTAATACCCGAGGTGATTGAAGCTAAGTGTGATTCCATCCTTAAGGTGAACCAAGTCAATGGAACATTCGACGTCAAAGAGGAACGAATGCTAAGGTACCCGGATAAACTACATGTGACGTTACATTGGTTCAAGGAGTAGACCTTGCAACATATACCTCAGGACCAAAGCAGTGAAGTCGATGCTCTTGCTAACATAGGATTGTCGGTTGATGATGATGAATTCAACTCGGGAACGGTTGTACAACTCATGAAATCAGTACTAGAAGAATGTGACGCCAAGATAAACTCGACAAGCTTGACCTAGGACTGGAGAAACAAGTATATAGATTACCTGATGACCGCGAAACTGCCCTTGGATCTTAAAGATTCGAGATCTTTGCACACAAAGGCGGGTTCAGCTTGTCTGAAGACAACATCCTATTCAGGAAAACATTTGATGGCCCACTCGCCATATTTTGGGACCGAGAGATACTGAATATGATTTGAGAAAAGTTCATGAAGGTACCTGCAGGAACCATTCAAGTGCCGAATCGTTGGTCTGTAAGATAATCAGAGTCCGCTACTACTGGATTGACATGGAGAAATATGCAAATGAGTTCGTGAGAAAATGTGATGGGTGTCAGAGGCATGCACCGATGATTCATCAACCCAGGGAGCTACTACACTCGGTCTTGTCGCCCTGACCGTTCATGAAATGGGGAATGGACATCGTCGGTCCCCTGCCTTAGGCACCCGGTAATGCTCAATTTATATTATTTATGACTGACTATTTTTCTAAATGGGTGGAAGCCCAGGCATTTTAGAAAGCCAGGGAAAACGAAGTTATTAATTTCATTTGGGACCACATAATATGCCGGTTCGGAATGCCGGCCGAAATCGTGTGCAAAAACGAGAAGCAACTCATCGGCAGTAAGGTGAGTAATATTTTTTTGAGGACCATAAGATCAAAAGGATCCTATCAACACTCTATCACCCTAGTGGGAACGTGCAGGCAGAGTCTACGAACAAAACCATACTAAAAAATCTTAAGAAAAGCTTGAACGGCGCCAAAGAAAAGTGGAAGGAAATTTTGCCCGAAGTCCTGCGGGCATATCGTATGACCTCAAAATCTAGTACCAGGTCCACCCCATTCTCGTTGGTCTATAGTTCCAAAGCACTAATAGTGATCGAAGTAGGAGAACCGAGTCTCAGGTTCCGATATACGACCGAAGAGTCAAACGATGAGGCCATAAGCACGAGCCTGGAACTACTGGACGAGAGGTGCGAGGCAGCCCTCGTCTGGTTGGCTGCCAAAAACAACGGATCGAAAGGTATTAAAACCGGAGAGACATTCTCTAACACTTCAATATTGGGGAATTGGTGTTAAGAAAAGTGACACTAAACACTCGGAACCCGAGCGAAGGTAAGTTGGGACCGAATTGGGAAGGTCCATATCAAATTATTGAGATCGCCGACAAAGGATCATACAAATGCGAAGCAGGGAACGGTGAACAACTACCGAACAACTGGAAGGTGACCCACTTTAAACTATATTATTGCTATGGTAAGACCCATTCTTTTCTTTACAAATATCATGAATCGAAGTAACACTTGAAGGCAACGACTATAGAATGATGCATCAATTAGGCCTGAAAGCACGCGTTGCACTTTTTTTTCCTTGAACTAATTTTGTCCCAAATGGATTTTCCGTCAAGGATTTTAACGAGGCAACAGTATATCGTGCTAACTTAGAGAATTGGAGACCGACTATGAACCGGAGTCGAGGGTCACATCAACAGTATCTGATCCCTCTCTATGATCGGCCTCGAATACTGGGGGCCATTACCCTCGAATAATGATTTTAGCAAGGAAGGGAATTTGTGGGCTCGGTGGATAGGATTTATTGTAAGGGACATATGGTCAAACGAACCATGCCCACATAGACCACTTAAGCCATAACACGAAGCTTGTGCACATTTGCAATCTTGTATGTTGCGCACAGAAATGAAAGGAAGTTTCTACCTTGCGGATACATATTTTGTCCCTTAAAACTATTACATTTTGTTCCTTAATGATGTTTAGCCTAAGGTCTCCTCTATCCGTATCCAAGAGATCAACCCCACTCGGGGACTGTAGTCCATGGAAAACTTGAACGACTCGGGCTATCGAATCCCAGGGGCACAAAAACCTATTGGGCAGTGCCTAAAACTTTAAAGGCTACGGCCACTCCCACTTGGGGACTGTCGTCCTAGGTAAACTCGGATGACTCGGGCTATCGTAGCCTGGGTACAAAGCCTATTAGGTAACACCCGAACTTAAAAGGCCACGACCATCTTATAAACGGCTCGGATACATCCGAAGCCCGTAACCAAAACATAAGGCCTTCCAAAATTCCAAACCGGTTTAAAGGCTACCCTCGACAAAATTATAATATAAAAATATATAAGTAAGCACTTTGGGGAAATCTTCCGGTCATACCAAGCCCCAAGGAGGTTTAAACAATATTACATCGAGAACAAGCCTTGTTCGAACCTCCGAACAAGACCTTATTACTACGTTCTACTCCGTGCTAAGGCATTTGAAATCTTTGCAATCGTAAAGAAAAAACCAAAAGAAACAAACTTGAAAATTGCCAAAGGGAAAAAAGAAAAGCCTTGTATATATATAAAGATCTTTACAAAGGCCAAACGGCCTCAACAAAATATACAAAGATACAAAAACAAAGAAAAATCTATAGGGCACCTAAGTCTGATCTTCACTGGAGCCCGCCTTGTCACCGAGGCCTTCGGGGTCTTCTCGGTCCTCAGATTCGTCGGAGCTCTCAAAGCCTTCTATCGGCCAACTTCTTGGCCTTGACCTTGATTTTCTTAGCATTTTCGATCTCAGCCGACATAGCGAAATCCCAAGCATGAACCTCCTCAAGAGCCTCTCTTCGATATTGCCACCTCACGTACTCAATAGTGACTTTCAGGTGGTCCTGGGCTGCCTCAGCTCTGTACTGGGCCACCATCTCTTCAGCATTAGCCCTAGTTGTTTTGGTCACTAACTTAGATATTTTAAGCTCCTCGCCAAGGGCATCCTATTCAACGACAGTCAAGCCTAGTTGAGACTAGAGGTCTTCGATTTTTTGGGCCCAGGCCTCGGCTTTCTCCCTCGCCACTCGAAGTTGGGCCTCCTCCAAGGGTAGCTGCTCCTGGGCAGTCTCCTTCTCTAAAACCAATCGGTTCATTTTGCCCTTCCACTCTTCGGCCAAGGCCTTGACCTCGTTCATCTCGGCTCGAAGCTAGTCGATCCGATCAAGCTTCTGCTGGACCTGCAGCTTTTGACCGTTAGCCGCTATGTCTAACTCATCATTACTAACTCCAAAAATCTTTACCCTACCACCAGTCGACATGTTCTTTCTGAGCCGCGTCCAGCTCAGCTCGGAGATTCTTGACTTCTCTTTCGTGTTGCTCGCTGAGAAGTTTATACATGTCCCTCTTCTTAGCAAGATCTTTGACCTCATCCTCAAACTGGTTAAACTCAGCCCGGTACCGGAGAAAGACTTCATGATGGAGTACCGAGGCTTGCAAAATATGCAAAGGGAAAGGCATGAGAGCTATCAAAAATTAAATTAAGCGCCTGCTATGCTTCATTGAACAAACACGTCACATCCACCTCGTTCATTTTCACTTGGTCTTCTTCGGCTACCAGGAACCGGAGGTAGCTAGCTACTCCGACAGGGGAGAAAAGAACCCGGGTATCCTTCGGGATGGTGATAACAACTGATCGCTTCCATCCAGGATCCATGCTCAGAGCAAGGAACCTGTTGATCAACCTTGGGCTCGAGTTCGGCCCACCTATCTTCAAGGATGATATTTTCCTCGGCACCTCTAAGTCGCCCAATCCGGAGAAGTCTTCTAGGGCGGTTGAGTCTACACCATTAAAGAAGCAGCGGGGGGTGGGGGGGGGGGGGATCGTCCGCTCCATGAACCCCTTCGTTGGATCGCTCCTTCATCGCTCGGGCTTCGTTGAATATGGACTCGATAAACAAGGGTGATCCAGAAATTTCTATGACACCGAACGGGGTGGAGCCGACGTCTCGAGGGACGGTCTCGTCCCTCACCTCTGCACCAACCTTATGAACTTGAGGGGGATTAGCCTCAATTGTTTCCCCCTCAGTTGTCACCCGTTCCTCAGGGACAAACGGATCACATGCCACAAAAAAGGTCACCCTCCTCGGGCTCGTCCCTGAGCCGGTAGAGTGAGTGTGAGTCAAGCACTCAGAAGCTGGAGATTTCCTTCGGCATATGAGCCAACCTTTTCCTCCATTTCTTTTTCTTCGAGCTCGGGGAACTCGGAGCCCTCCACCTTTTCTTCTCTCCTACTGCGACTCTGGACTGCCCTGAAGCATAAGATCAATGGGAAGATCTTCACCCCCTACCAAAGGCCTAAGCTCGATGGTCTTAGGCAAGCCAACAAAAAGGAGAAAAGAAACAATGAAGACAGAGTGTTGAAAAAGAAAGTCTAGTGCTACTTATTCAGGAAAAGGAATCTTACGGTGAGAACGGTCCTCCCAGCAGCCTTCGAGACCTCTCTCCAAGAGCGCTCTACATAAGGCATCTGCGAACAAACACCCTCAATCCACTCCTTGAGCTGGGGAATGACGTTTGGGACTCGAGCGTGGGCTGCACCACAGCAAATACCGATGAGAAAAAGGAAGATAAAACATATAATCGACATTTAAAAGGGAGTTATACTTACGTGATACATTCCACTTCTCGGGGGAATGGCCTCCACTCGACAGGGATCATGTCTGCGATCCTCACCCGAACAAAGCGTCCCTGCTAGACCCTATCCCGGTCCTTGTCGATACTTGAAAATGGGGCTTTGCTTGCCCCACGTACAAGCTTTATCAGTCCCCCCGAAAGATTCGGGGACTGTATAAGCGGAGTAGATGATTGATGGGGAACGTGCATGAATCAATTTTGTTCACAAAGAATCGTAGGAGGATCACGATACTCCACAACGATGTGTGGATATGGACGAGGCGTACGTCGTACCTCCTACAGAAGACCAAGATGACCGAGTCCATCAGGCCTAATATAAAGGGATATGTGTAAACACTCAGATATCCCTCATGTAGTAATGTCATCATCAGGCCCGGAATCACTACGTCCTTATCCATCCAGCTGCAAACCTTTCAAACCACAGGAAGAACAACCTCAGTAATGGATTAGATGTACCGTGACACCGCGTCGCATCGACCTTGAACCGAAAAGGGCTTTTCGATTTTGAAGTCGTCATTAACTGAACACCCCCGGGGACAAACGTTTTCAAAGGGGACTTGACTGCGGGTTCATTAGTGGCCGCGGCCGGAGCAGACCTCTCAAGAACAACCACATCGAAGACGGTATGGTCGACCTCAGTGGTGGGTTGCGAAGAAGAAGGAGAACATTTTCGGGGAACGATCTTGGAAGTCTTCGCCATTTTTATCTAGATAAAAAGGTTTAAAAGGATGAAGAAGAATGAGGAGATGAAGGGTGAGAACTTGCTAAGAAAATCAAGTACACTAGCTTAAGTGAGGGGTAAAAAAAGGTTGGAACTTGGAGAACGAAGGTAAGAATATTGAAGAATGAAGGAAGGCAGTGATATCTTAAATGATCGAAGGTAGATGTTGGTCAAAAGTAAAAAATGAACGAAGGAAGGAGTAATTATAGGGGCTTCGCGCCGTTTCGCATTCAGGAACGACCTACCGACGGATGACACGCGTTGGGGGTCAATATGACGCGACTGGCGGGACATTTCCGTTCCTTTGTCCATTTGTGTCGCAACGTGTTGAAGAAGAGATCGAAGAACTCATGTCGTTCCTCGTTGTTTCCGTAAAACTTACTCTCCGAGAAACGAGGGGACTATCTGTATACGAGTAAAATCGGATCCATGAGACGGACCGATTTCCGATAAAATAAATCGAGTAAGGGATGTGACGACAAGGAGTCGGAATCGAGGTAAGGGACACATCGAGATAAGTTCCGGGGGCACCACGCCCGCCCTCGAGAGTATCGGGGCCGTGACCCCGAGACCGATCCAAAGTCCAAAGACTTTAGAGAGCATTATCGGGCAATCAAAGTTCTTACGTTTGTCGATCAGTGTTTTATTATTATAAGCCTGAGAAAGGAGACAGATACCTCATTGAGGCTGCCCTCGAGTCTAGAATCATCCCCTCTCTTGTTTTCAAGCGGTTTGACAATTTATTACATCTCTTATTTGTTTACTCTAGTAATATTTACCGTTTGTATGGAATAAATCCATATATTCTTAAAACCACTTAAAAATTTAATTGTTATCCATTTTTTTTAAATTAAGGTAAACAAGTAGTATTGGTTTTAGGTCTGGACATTCAGATTAGAATCTCAAAGGAGAAAAAGACAAGAAATGGGAAAATAAAAGTAACCAATCAAAATCATGGAGAAGATGAGGCATAGACGGTTATTTGGACAATGTTGTGTTTTTCTTTAAATATCCTTCCCTTTTCCCTCGGCATATGCTCCCCGAATCTCTCCTTATCCTCCCCTCTGTCTCTTTCTCCCCTTGCACTTACAAAATCCTCACTCCAAAACCCGCTGAGCTGACAACTTACAACTTACAACTTACAACCTTCTCTCTTTCTCTCTCTAATGGCGTCCTCGGCGCCAGTGCTTCAGCAGCACAACAATTTCCTCTTCACTTTCAGCTCAAAAAATAAATATACCAACTCTCTTTTCTTCTTCAACTCTTATAACTCTATTCTCAATTACGTTACAAAGCCTCTCGCCTCTACATCTTCGTCTCTGTTTTCATCGCCATTTCAATCCTCCTCGCGTCCTTTAATCCGCCTCACGCGCGTTTCCACCGCGCCTGTTGAGTACGTGCCGCCAGCTCCCGACTTTGATTTTCACAAAGAAATCGCCAGGCTTAAAGCTTTGAGATCGAAGCTTGATAATTGTACTAATTTGAAGGACAGAATCAGAGTGATTGACTCTGACAGTCGTGTGAATTCCTTTTTCTTTTCGCATAAGAATTCGTTTTCTAGGGTTTTGGAGACTTTGCATTTGGATGAATTTGAAGTTTTTTTGCTTAAATGCGTGGTTGCTGCTGGGCAACAGCATGTGTTCGGTGATGTTTGTACAGAATTTGAACAGAAACGAAGTTCGCTGAAGAGTGCTTTGTACGCTTTGGCGGAAATGATTGAGAATTGGGATGTAAATGACGGTAACGGTGGCGGTGGTGTGAATGGTTATGGTGTAGGAACTGAAGAGCATGAGGCATTGAGGTCAATGTTGAAAGTTATTGGAGAGGTTGAGCGGTTTTATGACTGCATTGGAGGAATAATAGGGTTAGTTCTCTACGCTTTACTTTGATTTGAGATCCTTCACTGGAGTATAGTAATGGCTTAGAGTGCCTGAACAGAGACATGATAGTACAATTAATGGAGATAACAAATTGCATTTGGCTAGAGAGTTAAGGCCTTTTAAAAACTTAAATTCGAAGTTATAATTTGAAGCTTGTAAATAAACAGTTTAAGTTACTTCCTTAATGAGCAAGAGGAGAACCATAAAGGGAAAAAAAAGCACAAGCTTATTTCTTCCCACCTGCCCAAGTCTCGGTGAGCAGAGTTACCCGATAATTGTTCTAGTGGGACGTAGGTACCCAGTAGAATAGTCGAGCTGACCTGGACACCGTCGTCATAAAAAGAAAGAAGAAAAATAAAGTTTAAGTTACTAAATTTGAAGTACTTATGAAAATTCCTTTACTAATTTGAAGTATCGAGTGTATACAATCTGAATTCTTTGCTGAGCTTGTAACATAATTATCCTCTTTCATATTAAAACCTCACGTATTTCATCAAAAAGCTTAAAACCTTACTATGTGGAGGAAGTGTTTGCCATAATGTTTTTGAATGCAAGTACGAAGGTAGTACATGTTTGATTATTAATGATCATATACAAACTTTTTGTGCGCGAACTTTCCTAAAGTTTTTGGCAGGATGTAATGTAACATTATCAAACGTCTTTACTGTTCAATTCACTTCTTCAAAGTGTTCAAATAATATAAAGGAAGAAACACCAAGTGTTCAAAAGTAAGTTCCTTTCCTGATTTTTGTGGATAAACTTGAGATAGCATCAATAGTTTAAGGCTGTTTAAGTACCTCCAACTTTTCCTGTAAATGTTAGTTTCCTTATTTATATACTCTTCATCCATTTAACGTTTGCCGAGCTTCCATACTCTGATATCTTTCGCCAAATTTGCAAGCTGTTATTATTCTACTTTATAAGTCTTTCCTTTAATCTTTGTAAACAAGTAGCATTGAGAAATCTTTCTTTATGATTTTCTTTTATGTAGTTAGTGTGTAATTTTTCTTCAAACCTTTCATTTTGAATTATTTGTTGAGATGTTCTAGACCTTTTTAAGCTAGTTGTGCTAATGAAATACAAGAATTTTGCTGCAGGTATCAGATAATGGTACTTGAGCTTCTTGCTCAGTCAACTTTTGAACAACAAAGTCTGTCCCATCACTCAAATAAATCTCTCAAGCGTGAGATAATAGAAATTCATCCTCCACATGCACTTGATCTTTCTCAGGATTTAGAATATGCATCTCAAGCAGCTATTTGGGGAATTGAAGTTAGTCAATGCACTATATCTTGTAGATGTCAATGGATGTACTTATGGCATTGATCTAATCAATGTTTAACTCTTTTGCAGGGATTGCCAAACCTGGGAGAAATATATCCTCTTGGTGGCTCGGCAGACAGGCTGGGTTTGGTTGACCCCGACTCAGGTGAGTGTCTACCTGCTGCAATGCTTCCGTACTGTGGGCGTAGTCTATTGGAAGGTCTTATAAGAGATCTTCAGGTAACAGAAATATCCTTATCAAGCGATCTGTTTCTGCATTCATAGTGCTCTAAATCCAATCAAAACAAATACGATGATATCCTTTAACTATACTGCAAGGCTAGGGAGTACCTGTATTTCAAGTTATACGGCAAACAATGCATCACTCCAGTTGCAATAATGACAAGTGCAGCAAAAAGCAATCATGAGCGTGTCACCTCACTGTGTGAGGAACTCCACTGGTTCGGAAGAGGAAGATCAAATTTTAAGCTTTTTGAACAGGTAGAAATTCACATGCTTCCCATTCCTATGACTCCATGAATTAATGTGTGTTCTTAATTTATTACATAAGCTGTTCATTTGGTGATTTAACTTGTCAAATTGCTAGCCTCTTGTTCCAGCTGTTAGTGCAGAAGATGGACAATGGTTGGCTAGCGGACCATTCAAACCTGTATGCAAACCAGGTGGTCATGGGGTGATCTGGAAACTTGCCTATAATGAAGGTGTTTTCCAGTGGTTTTATGATCATGGAAGACGAGGTGCGACTGTGAGACAAGTCAGGTCAATTTCAAATTGATATCTGCTGTTTCAAGATAATTACTAGCTTTCAGTGGCAAGAGATATGAGGGATAATTTATGTCCTGAATATGGTAGACATTCTTGACTTTGCAGTAACGTTGTGGCATCTACAGATTTGACTCTTTTGGCTTTAGCTGGACTTGGTTTGCGTCAGGGAAAGGTAAGATTTAACATATCATGTCAGTTTTCTCAAAAAACATGGAGTTTGGGCAGTAGAAAAGTTAGAGAATTGGATTTGATTTGATTTGTCTTGACTGCAAGCTATTCTTGATTTGATTCCTGAAATTGGATTGGGAGAACTTTGCTGATTAGGCAAAATAGTGAATCCTTTTAGTTCATGAAATTAGTGTCACCTTGGAAAAAAAATCAATTCTTTTAAAGCTTGGACAAGCTGGAACAATTTATGGAACAGAATATATTTAGGTTTCTTGCCTGCATGGACAAGCCAGAACAAGAGTATATTTAGGTCAAGGCCATGCGCTGAATCCTTGACTTCGTGCCTTATTTCTTGCTTGCTCTGCACTGGAATCAATCTTCTATTTACTTTTTATAATCTTTGGTCAAATTCTAAATTTCCAGAAACTGGGCTTTGCTTCATGCAAGCGAAATGCGGGTGCTACTGAAGGCATAAATGTTCTAATTGAGAAGAAGAATCTTGAGGGGAAATGGACCTATGGTATATCCTGCATAGAATATACCGAGTTTGACAAGTTTGGAGTGACGGATAATTCTCTTTCTTCTTACAGGTACTCCATGTCCTTTATTCAAATACAAAGAATGATGGCTTTAATTGGAACCTTTTGGTATCTTCCATTCATGGGTTTTAAGACAATTACAACAATCTCAGTGTATGTAAATTATGTCAACATGACTTTCTGCTTGTCACAGTGGCTTTGTCATTTTGATCGACCCTGTATATTGTCTCTTCAGAGTACCAGATGTTTAGAATTCTCTACTACAAATTGATGATGTCAACTGTAGCTTTTGCAATCAACTTTTCTAAATGATTTAGGTCTTGCTACTGAAAAGTTCCCTGAAACTGGGATTATGTCTTGGATTTGAGATTGATAACGCCATGGGGTCTTCTTAAAAATTACCTTCTACTCTCAGTTGCTTTTGCTGGAAGCGTAGAAACTAATTTTGTAGTGATGATATTAAACTTGAGATTTGGTGTTACTCCATAAAGGACTCCTATTTCATGCGTGGAAAACCTTATCACCATGATAGTTCGTCCTCTTGATGTCCATTGGGTTTGTTTGGTGATACAAGGGCATGTGTGATGCAAGAGTGAAGTTTCAAGCACTTCTTCTCTGTTTATATGATATTCGTTGTCCTTTTGGATTAACCACCCAACCCTTCATTTCCTGTTCCTCGCTTCTTTGTTGATGTTTGTGTGATATTGTATTTCACTGAGGTGTCAAGCTGGCCTCTTGGTTGTAGATTTATGCATATTCTAGCTCATTAGGTTTTCATCACTTTCCACGGTAATGATGATATTACTATAATTACATGCCATTCTGGAAAATTCTAACTCCCTACCTTCTTCCTTTGTTAAGTTTACAGGCCGAGTTTCCTGCCAATACAAATATTCTATATGTTGATTTGCCCTCTGCTGAGCTAGTTGCGTCAAGTAATGATGAGACTAGTTTGCCTGGAATGGTGCTTAATGTGAAAAAGGCAATCACATATGTGGACCAGTTTGGAAGCAAACATAGGTACATCTTCTAGTTGTGAAAGCTATTCTAAAGGTCTCTTTGTCTTCACTGAATGGAACATGATTATCAAATTTATTGCTGATAGATACCATGATTACAAAAAGTGCATTGAACTCCATAGTTGAAAGTATTCTGTTTTTTATAACTTCCAACTCATGTTCCTTCGATTTTGCAAGTAGAAATTTGAAAGGATCATATAAGATTAAAATGGTTCCTGCATGAAATACAAAGTTCTGTTGTTACACCACTTGCATTAGCAGTTTCCTGCCTCTAGCTGCAAAGGAACAAATATGTCACACTTATCACCCAGAAAAAAGTCCACAATTTTTATCTTGATATTGTTGAATACACCAAGTGGACTTCCCTTGGCATTCCTAGTCGACTTAGAAATTACGAAAAATTCAGTCTTAATTTGGTTTTGAAATACTAATTAACTAACCATGCAATCAGAAATATCTAGACTAGTTAGAAGTATTAACTTTGCCACATTTGATGTGAAATATTCATTTTCGAGAGGAAAAAAAGAAGAAGAATGTGACATACTCTCCTTTTCCTGAAAGTCCTTTTTCTGTAAACACGTGAACTTGAATGAGCGCTCTAGTGATATGATTAACAAGTTCAAAGAATCCAAATTTATAAAGAATTCAGAATTAATTTGTGTTTTAACTGTCAGATTTTCTTTGTATGCACATTTTGAGCACTAATTCCTATTCTCTTTCACCTAGCACAATATCTCTTGCCCGATTAATATTGCAATACCCTTGTCAGTATAAGTCCTAAATATTTCGTACCTCTTGTATTTAAAATTCGGCACTTTAAACAATCAATGTATTAATAACAATTGGAAAACCTAAGGACTGATCCAGTTATCCTCATAGTAAAGCTAGTGTTACACTAATATTTATAGTTAGTCACTTCATAAGATATATCTGATGGGAACTGCATATTGATTTAATAGTAGATTAACACAAGATTTTGCAACCGATAAGACTACAAAAAAGATGATTATGTCACATATAAAAACCCTTACTATAGTCTATTTGTTATGGGACATGTGACTTGGGTGATAATCTGCTGTTAAAAAGGTTTGTCTCGGGTAGTCACCAGTTGGTTTTACTTGGTTCAACGATGGCAGCAATTGTTAGTGCCGTCACTTTCTTTTAAAAGAGCAGGGAGTTGTAGAGTGTCTATATATGTCTCTAAGTTAATATAAGGATGGGAATATTCTTCTGCAACATCAGTTTGATATTCAGAATGTGTATAGCTTCCTCTGGTAAATTTTGAACTGTTATGTGAAATCATGATTTTTCTGACTGAAGCTAGGATTAAGAGAGAAACTGGGTTCTTTGTCACTCTTCCCAAAAATGAATGTTGAAGCATAACTGCAAAGCTCAAAAAAACGAAGCGGAAATAGGTTCGTGTTCCGCTTCCAAAGTCAGTCGTCTTTGCCCAAGTGTGGACTGCAGGCTAAACTTTCGATTATTAGTTAGAAGTTGTTAAAAGTTTAGGCATCGACTTCAAATACAGTCCAAAACTGGTACAACTTGGAATTGAAAAGAAAATTTGAAGTGACAGCACTGTTTAAAGCACTCGAGGAAAAGTCTGAAATGGACCTTGAAATACATTGCCTAATCCATGGCCAACTATCAGTTGTATCGTAGTTCCATATCAATGTGGATGTTGTATGAGGAAGGCCATTGAAAAGCTATCACATCAAAGGGGGATAGATCTGTCTGGTTACTCACAATAGGCGTATATTCATGTGTCTGCACTGCATTACTGAAAAAGAAGCATTTACTTGGCCTTCTTTCTTGGATTTAGTTACTTTTTAAGTTTTATGCCTATCTAAAGTTGCTATATGTGTTTGGAAGTCTTCACATCATACTATCTTTGTTACTGCATGATTACTGGGTCAAACTAATGTCAACTGCAGTAGCTTCTTATTTAATGAGTTCCAAATACAGGATTCAATGAGATTTTACTTTCTGTTTCGTTCTAGTGTCCCAGGTGGCCGCCTTGAATGCACAATGCAAAACCTTGCTGACAACTTTTTCAATACACGCTCATCTCGCTGTTATGACGGTGTTGAAGGTCTACATGGCTACTCTCAGTGAAGTTTTTTAATTACATACCATAAATCTTCCCTTCTGATCCAGTTTTAAATGAAATGATTTTTCTTATATTGCAGATGGACTAGATACTTTTATTGTATACAACGAAAGAAAGAAGGTGACATCTTCTGCCAAGAAGAAACGTAGACATGGTGACAAGTCGTTGCACCAGGTTATACAGAATTTAGTAGCTTCTTTATGAGATATTTGCAACAGAGCATATTTTCCTTGATAGGCAGATACTCGACCCGGCCATGAAATCCAATTCTTCTAGCTTCTCGGTTTAAGTAATATTACAGAGGTCAATAGAAATGCACTGCCTCTGTAGTAACAATCACATAAAGCTATGTCTCTGCTTTTTGAACTTTTGGGTACAGTTTCTTCTCATGTGATGCGTAGCATGTTCTTGTTCCCTCAAACTCTGCATGGTTTTTTTGGCCTCGTGACGTGTGTCGTACTAAAATACTTGAATCTCCAAATGTTGACATTTTCTTATGAAGTATCAATTAAATGAGGACACCAAAGAAATGTGTCGAATAAAATGTATTGGATTGAAGCTTTATCAATTATATGAGCTTAGTTACAGCTGAGAAGAAAAGAAATTAATGGCGATATATTTCTGGTCCATGAGAGTCAAAGCCCAGAGGCTCACATCACAGTTCTGGAGGATGTGTATTTTAAAGTCTGTTTATTTTTTTCCAGAAATTAGATTAGATCCGAAGTATTATTATAACTCATTGGCATTGAAATTGGTCGTTGCAGACTCCAGATGGCTCGCTGTTGGATATAATGCGTAATGCCTATGATATTCTTTCCCACTGTGAGATAAAAATTCCAAAGGTATTTTGCGGGACTGAACTTTCATCATTTGTATCCTTATGTATTGGAATATTCCGACCTAGTTACTTGAACTTGGTCAGTATATAACATATTAGTGAGCAATTTATTCAAGTCTTCTTCCGCAAAGTACCTGTTTTTGTTGAAGTTGGTATACTTTTTAAAACTCTTTTTATGTATCTGCAGATTGAAGGTAACGAGAAGTATGCTGACTCTGGGCCTCCATTTCTTATTCTTCTCCATCCTGCTCTGGGTCCCCTTTGGGAAGTAACTAGACAGAAGGTAATCTGGCAACTGCCTTTCATTGTTTTAATATACTGCAGTTTATCCTCATGTCGTGAATTTTCTTCTGAAACCCCCAAAACATAGAGTTTTGACTATGATTTGAAAAATTGACCTTGAAAGTTGATGTCTGCACCTGATTCATTCGCTGGCCTGCTGTGTTCTTCTCCCGGCCATCATCTATCCATCGTTTAGGCTCTAGTAGCTAATTAATTGATTTACTATCTTCAAGTTGGACTACTATCTTCACTTTTGTCCTTCTTGATTGTTTAGGAGCGAAGTCATGGGGCATGCTCTACTGTCATGAAAGTTGTAACCATTTCTTTTTGCTTTGTCTCTCTTAGTTCCACCGAGGTTCCATCTCCAGGGGTTCAGAGTTGCAAATAGAGGTTGCTGAGTTCTTGTGGAGAGATGTGCAGGTTAGGATTCTTGGTTTGTGCAGCCAGGCCATGCTTTTCATATCGTTATGACCTATTTACTTGGCTTTGTTTTTCAGCTTGATGGGAGTTTGATCATTTTAGCTGAGAATGTATTAGGTTCAACCACAATTGATGAAAATGGTGAAACCATTCTACAGTATGGAAAAAGGTAATGAAGTCCACCTGGTGAAAATTCTTGAAACTACTAGTTTGATAGATGTCCATTTAATGATAAAATCCTTTATGTAGGTGTGGGAGATGTAAGCTGGAGAATGTCAAGATATTGAATGATGGAATTAATTGGAATTCAAAAGAAAATTTATACTGGAAGCACGATGTGCAACGATTTGAGGCAGTAAAAGTGATACTGCACGGAAATGCAGAATTTGAAGCAGCAGATGTTATGTTGCAGGTGTGCTTAACCTTAGAGTATATGATTAGCATTTCAACATGCAAATGTGTAGTTGTAAATTTTCATTGTACTTTGGGAGGTAGTTAAGATTATTAGTTTTTAGTCCCAGATTTCCCTTTGGCAGGCGGGGTAGGGCCGTAGGGGTTGGTTTTTTGGTTAAACTTCAAAATTTTAATTAACCAAGTATATCAATATGTACATATGACTCATTTGGGCTCATGAGTCAGTTCCAGCAAGCAGACTACTATTGACTATTCTGTCCTATCCTCAAACCAGCAGAGTACTGGATACTATCAACAATGGGTAACGATCTCTAAGACAGTGTGCTATACTGGGTAACTATTCAGACACTCTAAATGCTTTTTCCATTTACAGAATTTCTGCCCATAGATGTGTAGCTGTAAAACAATTTCTCTTATCAGCTGCCAGTCCTCTTCTTTGGTTCCTGAATCTTCTCGCATTCCTCTCGGACAAAATTTGATATACACTAGCTGCAAACAGGAAGCCAATGATGCCTGCTCTTGGCCTGCTGTTATTGGTCTTCTTAGCGGCCCATTGTACTTCCTCTTCCCAACCCTTGATTTATCTCTTCTCTCCTAGCCAATCCAGGATGGTGCGACATATAAGCTTTGAGTAACAACAGTCAAATAGAAGATGCTCCACACTCTCCAGTACACTGATAGGAGTTGGAAGTAAATTAAAAAGCTAAGGGAAGGATAATACCACCTATATTGACAGTTAACTGCCTTTTCTAGGGGTCATCCTACCATGACTTTTTGCTTCTGTTGGAAGGAATTTTAAGTATATGGTTTACAAGGCATCTTATTATGCATGCCCTATTGGAAATTCTGTAACTGTGCTTTTTTTAATTTATCAGATGCTGATATGCTCTTTTATCTTGTTTTCCAAATGCAGGGTAATCATGTTTTTGAAGTTCCAAACGGTTACAAAATGAAGATAACAACAGGAGACTCAGGTTTTTAAAAGATTTTGATCTAATATATCCTAAAGTTGCTCTTTTGTTATCATATTATTTTTACCAAGGCATTTCATATTGATTAACAGTGCCATCAAATTGTTTCCTGTTATTGTACAAAAAATTTAATTTAGTAGCTAACTGTTACTATATAAAACTGACTCTTTAATCAAGTCTCTAATAATCACAAAAACAATCACAACCAGTGTTTTAAAAGGCGTGGGTGTGAGGCGAGGCGTGGCGTTTTACACATGCCTCATCGAGGCGTAATCCCCATGGAGCGTAAGCCCCATAGGTATTTAATTTTTAATATTTTATAAAATAATATAATATTTATAAACAGGTAAAATTGCATTAAAATTGAAGAAAGCTACAAATATGTGATATATATATATCTCCATCTCCACAAAAAAATGGTCAAAACAATCTATTATAAGCTACTTACAAGCACAAATAACTTGAGTTGAAAAGAATAAAGTTTTCTACATGGAGGAACATAAAGGATGACTAACCCGCAATTTGAACTTTGAACTTGCTGCTATAAAGGAGAATTTTGAAAATTTGGGTATTATACGAAGGACTTATTCAACAAATTTTGTTTTAATTTGAAAAAGTCTCTGGGGCTTACGCCTCATTAAAAAATGCGCCTCAAACGCTCGGGCGTAGGCCTCAAATTGCTGGGCATACGCCTCTTGAGACTTTCGCCCCACACCGTTGCCTTGGGGCGTTTTTGGTGCGTCTCGCCCCAGGGCTCGACCCAAAAACACCTTTTAAAACACTGGTCACAACTTAACCTTAGTCCCAAACAAAGTTGGGTCGGCGATATGAATCCTCAATTCTTTCTCAAGACAAAATAACATAAGACTAGTAGTAGGGAAAATAAGTGAAATATATATGTAAATAATAGTAGTAATAGTAGGAATAAATAATAATAATATTAAAACATCTCTAACAAATTTAAAGCTCCTAACTAACAAGTATCACCTATATGGATCCTTCTCTTCCATTGTATCCTATCTTTACCGAAGCCTGCATTGATTACAAGGATTTGTAGGTCTTTCGAGATAACTTCCTTCCGTGTGATTTTAGGTCTATCTTGTTCCTTTTAACACTTCCACTCACTATTATTTTACACCTAAGTACCGGTGCATTTATAGAGCAACATAAGACATGGCCAAACCATCTCAAGCGATTACCTATCATTTTATCCCCAATGCGTGGTACTTGCACCTTCTGGCAAGTGTGTTCATTTTTAATAATCACTTGTTAATAATCAAAAACAGGTTTGATAATCCAAACCAAACAACCTATATTAAAGGTATTGCTCTTCTGGACTCTTAAGTGAGTTGGAGATACAATTATCATAGTATCCCTCTTCGCATCTTGTCACAATCACATTTTTCGCTTAGTTGGTATTAGTTAAAATAGCATAGAAGATGTTGCACCTTTATAGCTGGCAGCTTATGCATGTACCTGGATTGATTACCAGAAGGTCTTGTAGAACCCAACTCACTTCCTTGTGAAATGTGGACAGAAGTGCAAAACCTTTAGTTGCATTCATAACATTTGTATATTACAACAACAACAACAGTCCATTGACATTCCACAAGTGGGGTCTGGGGAGGGTAGTGTGTACGCAAACCTTACCCCTACTCCGGAGGAGTAGAGGGGTTGTTTCCATAACATTTGTATATTGATTATGAAAAATATGTGGTGAGCAAGGTACACGTGCAGTGTCCCAGTAGGATAGCTGAAATTCCTTGGCAGCATCATATTGGGCGTAGACCTTTTTTTGGGTTGAAAATACTAAGTTTATTTACTAATTGTTGTTTCCTGTCATTCAGGATTAGCAATTGAAGTTAAACCTATTGAGAAGAAGTTGATGGAGTGTGGAAGCTGGTTTTGGAACTACAAGATAATGGGCAAACATGTTCAGTTGGAATTGGTGGAGTTATAGGATGTCTGACAGACGCCTTACCAACTTCTTTTGTGAATCGTGGTTCACAACTGGGGCTTGTAACTCCACATTCAGGCTTGGTTGAACAAAAGTTGAACCACTCGAACTCTCTGATCAGTTTTGTGATTAATTGCAGCTGTTTGTAATTTAGTTGTAAATCATGTCTAATAGTAATTGACAACTCTAATACCACAGTTGTATATTTTTCTTTCCTTTTTTCATGTAAATGTAAATAATTCACGTTTCACTCTGGGTTTCTTGGTCATTGTTTTTGAGCATCTGTAACAAAATGGATTCCATGAAGATGAATGCTCGTGGCATCTATGTTTATTTTTATGTTAGGGATAACCTCTTTATTTGGATTGAAGTTGCAGGGTTTTATTTTTGAGAAAAAATAGAAACGAGCCAAATAAAATATGAAGATAGTAAGAACTTGGAAGATTTTTTCTTTTCACGGCAAGGGTCTAATTAGTGTGTGAACAATGTGTTATTAATCTATATTGCTGTAAAATAAATAAAAGCAGAAGCAGTAAACTTTCTAAAAGTACAGAAACATAAAGTTAGTAGAACAAGAACATCAAAACTGAATTCTGAAAACAGTATAGGAATAAATCGAGCCCACTAGATACACAGTGTCCTTAAGGAAATTATTCCTCTCAAGTACCCGAGGTTTTGGAATATATCCTCATAGGATAGAACGATTTAACTCACCAGAGTGTTTGTACCAAAAACGTCGATGATCAACGAACCACTCGAAGGCTGCAAACACACTGGAATATTTTGTGCAGAAGAAGTAAAAGAAGATCAGAAAATTTAGTAAGTAAAAATTCTGGGATTCAAGGCATATTTATAGCCAATTTCGCACTGTTTCTGAAAAGGTTTTGCAACCTTTCAGAACAACCATAGCTGTTGGAACAAGTGTGAATCCTTTCAGAACATCCATAGCTGTTTTGAACAGGTGTGAATATTGCGGAAAATTTAAAAATGGATTTAAAATAATTCGGGAAAGAAAATCGGGTCGGACCGGACTGGGTCGCGGGTCATTCTGGATTTGAATTTTTTCGTTAATTAATTAAATAATTTGAAAGGAATTTTTTCCAAAAAGATTAATCAATCAATCGATCTTTGACCGAAGCCGAAGATGAGGCGAGCGAGCGACGACGACGACGGCGCGAGGCTTGCCTTCTTCTCAACTCTTTAAGAGCTAGAGGAAGAGTTCTCTATATATACACATAGATTTTCTTTCCTTCTTTCGATGAGGGACAAAGTGCACTAATTCAAAATTTCACTTCCCTTCATTTCTTTCCCACCATTTTTCATTCACTCTCTTTAAGCTACACCAAGCTTAAAATTAAGCTACACTAAGCTTAAAGACCAATAATCCCCCACATGAATGGGGATTATCCAAATCCGAAGCCGAAGTCGAGCGAGCGACGACGACGGCACGAGACTTGCGTTCTTCTCAACTCTTTAAGAGCTAGAGGAAGAGCTTCTCTATATATACACATAGATTTTCTTTCCTTCCTCCGATGAGGGACAAAGTGCACTAATTCAAAATTTCACTTCCCTCCATTTCTTTCCCCATTTTCCATTCACTCTCTTTAAGCTACACCAAGCTTAAAATTAAGCTACACTAAGCTTAAAATTAAGCTATACTAAGCTTAAAGACCAACAATCCCCCACATGAATGGGGAATGGCTATAAAAGAAAGGAATGCACGGACGTGTGTGTGTTTTACATGCAAGAATTAATTGCATCTGGATAAGTAGGTTTCTCTTTGAACTTTTCGTAGTGAACTTATATCGGATATACTCGGTCAATCGGTAGATTTGATATCTTTGAACCGTCGAGCTTTGTTGTATACCTAGACAACATAAGTCACACAATCAATCCTTAACCATCTATGGTTCTCACGGTTGTGTTCGTTTCAGCCATGAACACCGCCTGGTTTCATGAGTGCTTAGAGAATGGGCCTTTACTTTCATTCCCCTTGAAGCGGCTTACACTTCACACTCACATAGGTGATTCCTAAACGTGTAATCCTAAAGACACACTATCTGGTCATATCCTGCCAGACTTAGCAAATCATTAAAAAGCTTTAAGCTTTATTGACTCATCAAAAAGCCTTAATGCTTTACCTTGTTTTTGAACATTGTCTTCATCACGAGAATGAGTTGAGTTATTTGACAATGTTGAACCGTTATCCATAACTTTGTTTGATCTCTTTGAATCTAGCTCCTGGGATCTCCAGTCTGCTAGGTAGAGTTACCGCCATGATGACTTGTCCTAGGCCTTAACCCCATTCCGTTTGATGATCTTTCAACTGCCTCTCTAGATAGGCCTTTTGTAAGTGGATCCGACACGTTATCTCTTGACTTTACGTAGTCAATTGTGATAACACCACTAGAGAGTAGTTGTCTAACGGTATTATGTCTCCGTCGTATATGACGAGATTTTCCGTTATACATTACGCTCCCTGCCCTGCCTATTGCCGCTTGACTATCACAATGTATACAAATAGGTGCCAAAGGTTTGGGCCAAAATGGAATATCTTCCAAGAAATTCCGGAGCCATTCAGCTTCTTCACCGGCCTTATCTAAAGCTATGAATTTAGATTCCATTGTAGAACGGGCGATGCACGTTTGTTTGAATGATTTCCAAGACACTGCTCCACCCCCAATTGTGAAAACATATCCACTCGTGGATTTAACTTCAGATGATACGGCGATCCAATTTGCATCACTATATCCCTCGATCACGGAGGGATATTTGTTATAATGCAAAGCATAGTTTTGGGTATGTTTCAGATACCCCAAAACTCGTTTCATTGCCATCCAATGTATGTGATTGAGATTACTCGTAAATTGACTCAGTTTGCTAATAGCACATGCTATATCTGGTCTCGTACAATTCATGATATACATCAAACTTCCCAATACTCTAGCATAGTCCAGTTGTGAGTCACTTTCACCTTCATTCTTTTGAAGTGCATAGCTCATGTCAATTGGAGTCTTGGAAATTTTGAAATCCAAATACTTGAACTTGTCAAGTACCTTTTCAATGTAGTGAGACTGTGATAATGCTAGACCTTGTGAAGTTTTGTGAATTCTGATTCCTAAGATCACATCAGCAACTCCTAAGTCTTTCATGTCGAATTTGCTAGCCAACATGCGCTTTGTAGCATTTATATCTGCCATACTTTTGCTCATTATCAACATGTCATCAACATATAAACAAACAATGACTTCATGACCTGGAGTGTTTTTAATGTAAACACATTTGTCACACTCATTGATTTCAAATCCACTTGCCAACATTGTTTGGTGAAATTTGGCATGCCATTATTTGGGTGCTTGTTTAAGTCTATAAAGCGACTTAACAAGTTTGCACACTTTCTTTTCTTTACCAGGAACCACAAAACCCTTAGGTTGTTCCATGTAAATCTCTTCCTCCAATTCTCCATTTAAGAAAGCTGTTTTAACATCCATTTGATGGATTTCAAGACCATACACAGCCGCTAACGCCATTAACATCCTAATAGATGTTATCCTCTTTACTGGCGAGTAAGTGTCAAAGTAATCAAGGCCTCCCTTTTGTCTATAACCTTTGACAACAAGTCTTCCCTTATATTTGTCAATAGTGCCATCAACTTTCATTTTCCGTTTAAAGATCCATTTTGAACCTAAAGGCTTTTTTCCAGGAGGAAGATCAACCAATTCCCATATATGGTTATCCAAAATTGATTGAATCTCACTATTGACTGCCTCTTTCCAAAACGCAGAATCAGAAGACGACATAGCTGCTTTAAAAGTTTGAGGTTCATTTTCAAGCAAGAATGTCACAAAATCTGGTCCAAAAGAAGTAGATGTTCTTTGACGTTTGCTACGCCTTGGATCTTCTACACTTGGAGTATTTTCCTTTGGTTCTTCCCGAGGTTGTTTAGGTCTTTCACTTAACGACTCACATTCAGTTTTATACGGATAAATCTTTCAAAGAATTCAGCATTATCTGATTCCATTACCGTATTACCATGAATCTCGGGATTATCAAATTTATGGACCAAAACTCGACATGCTTTACTGTTTGTAGCATATCCAATGAAAACGCAATCTACTATTTTTGGTCCGATTTTAACCCTTTTAGGTAAAGGAACTTGTACCTTTGCTAGACACCCCCACACTTTGAAATATTTCAAGTTGGGTTTTCTTCCTTTCCATTTTTCATATGGAATAGATTGCGTTTTGTTGTGGGGTACTCTGTTGAGTATTCGGTTAGCTGTAAGGATAGCTTCCCCCCACAAACTCTGCGGTAATCCGGAACTTATTAATAAAGAATTTATCATTTCCTTTAATGTCTGATTTTTTCTTTCCGCAATTCCGTTGGATTGAGGTGTGTAAGGTGCAGTAGTTTGATGGATAATTCCATATTCCGAACATATTTCTGCAAACGGAGATTCATATTCTCCACCTCTATCACTTCTAATCATTTTGATCTTTTTATTCAATTGATTCTCCACTTCATTCTTGTATTGCTTAAATGCTTCAATTGCTTCATCCTTACTATTAAGCAAATAAACATAACAATATCGAGTGCAATCGGCAATAAAAGTAATAAAATACTTTTTCCCACCTCGAGGTGGTGTTGACTTCATATCGCAAATGTCAGTATGAATTAAGTCTAAAGGTTTTGAATTCCTTTCAACATACTTATAAGGATGTTTTACAAACTTAGATTCAACATATATTTGACATTTCGATTTATTACACTCGAATTTAGGCAATACTTCTAAATTTATTAACTTCCGCAAGGTTTTATAATTGACATGTCCTAAACGAATATGCCATAAATCATTTGACTCCAACAAATAAGAAGAAGCTGAAATTTTATTCATACTGTCAACAACCATTACATTGAGTTTGAAAAGGCCCTCCGTGAGGTAGCCTTTTCCAACATACATTTCATTCTTGCTTACAACAACTTTATCAGAAACAAATACACATTTGAATCCATTCTTCACAAGTAAAGAAGTAGAAACTAAATTCTTCCTAATAGTAGGAACATGAAGAACGTTATTGAGCGTTAACACCTTGCCAGAAGTCATCTTTAGGAATATCTTCCCATAACCTTCAATCTTGGCTGTTGAGTTATTTCCCATGGAAATCTCTTCTTCGGGACCAGCAGTAGAGTAAGTCGCAAATGCTTCTTTGACAGCACAAACATGTCGAGTGGCTCCGGAGTCAATCCACCACTCCTTCGGATTTCCAACTAAGTTGCATTCCGAAAGCATTGCACAAAGATCATCAATGTCATCATTCTTCTCCACTATGTTGGCTTGTCCCTTCTTCTTATCCTTTTTCGGGAAGCGACAATCAGGGGCTTTGTGACCAACTCTTCCACAGTTGTGGCAGTTGCCCTTGAATTTCTGTTTGTTCTGCTCCTTAGTCTGTCCAGAAGATCTCTTCCTCTTCTTACTTTTTGGAGCAGTCTCCTCAACGATATTAGCTCCCGTGATCGTTGAATTTCCACGAGACTTCTTCTCGGCTATTTTGTTGCCTTCCTCAATCTTGAGACGAATCACTATATCTTCCAACTTCATTTCTTTGCGCTTGTGCTTGAGATAGTTTTTGAAATCTCTCCACGAAGGAGACAATTTTCCAATCATTGCAGCCACTTGAAATGCTTCATTCACGACCATACCTTCAGCATAAGGTCGTGAAAAATAAGTTAAAGTTTCTGAACTTGGGTTCCCACAGTTTTGTTGTCTATCATTTTATAGTCTAGAAACTTGGCAACCACGAACTTCTTCAAGCATGCATCTTCTGTCTTGTACTTCTTCTCAAGTGCGTCCCATAATTCTTTCGAAGTATTCATCGCACTGTACACATTGTGCAAGTCATCATCTAAAGCACTTAAAATATAGCCTTTGCAAAGAAAATCTGCTTGCTTCCACGCCTCAACAATCATGAACTTTTCATTGTCCGGCATGTCCGCAGCAGGCACTGGAGGTTCTTCACTAGTGAATTTCTGCATACCAAATGTGGTAAGCCAGAAGAACACCCTTTGCTGCCATCCTTTGAAGTTGGCTCCAGAAAATTTTCCCGGCTTTTCTGCCGGTGGAACAGCAGTCCGACTTGACGAGGCTATCGTCGTTGCCGCAACAGTCGCAGAAGAATTTCCGTTATCATTTGCCATTTCTCACTGTCAACAACAGAAGAGTTCAATCAATGGCAAAACCAGAACAGTAAACAATACTGTAATTAACAATAAACAGTATGTATAATAAATAAAAACCGAAGTTTTTATATACTGTTTCACAGAAAACGATGAAGTTTTTATGTTCTTCAAATCGTTTTTTCTGAATTTCAAAACTCTGATGGAGTTTTTATATCTTCAAATCAGAATAATAAAATTCAGACAGAGTAGAAAACACAAAGATTTTAATCTCCAAAAATAGAATACAGAATATAATAAAAATAATAATTTCCTTAAGATTGTTATTAATCTATATTGCTGTAAAATAAATAAAAGCAGTAAACTTTCTGAAAATACAGAAACAGAAAGTTAGTAGAACAAGAACTTCAAAACTGAATTCTGAAAACAGTATAGGAATAAATCGAGCCCACTGAATACACAGTGTGTCCTTAAGGAAATTATTCCTGGTACCAAAAACACCGATGATCAACGAACCACTCGAAGGTTGTAAACACACTGGAATATTTTGTGCAGAAGAAGAAGATCAGAAAATTTAGTAAGTAAAAATTTTGGGATTCAAAGCATATTTATAGCCAATTTCGTACTGTTTCTGAAAGGGCGCGAGACTTGCCTTCTTCTCAACTCTTAAGAGCTAGAGGAAGAGCTTCTCTATATATACACATAGATTTTCTTTCCTTCTTCCGATGAGGGACAAAGTGCACTAATTCAAAATTTCACTTTCCTCCATTTCTTTCCCACCGTTTTCCATTCACTCTCTTTAAGCTACACCAAGCTTAAAATTAAGCTACACTAAGCTTAAAGACCAAGACAATGTATTATCATTGATTATGTTGGCTGGAGAAGAAGCTGTTTCTATCGGTAGTCAAGTTGGAGAGAAAGAACGTGCCAGCAAGCGTTTATGGCTTGGATTCAAACACTTGTGGACATTTTACTCTTTACTTTTCTCACGTTTTTGCTTTGCCACTTCATTCTCTATCCAGTGATCGCTTCTCTGGATACTAATGTTAATCCATAAGGTTTCATCGTTGTCAGAGGACCCATGAAATGCAATTATATTTCGATCTAAATCTCCATCTGAATGTTCTCATCTTACTGTTCTTGTTTGCATTTTGGCAGTGCTTTCACTGAATATGCGTTATGTGCTGACAAAGCAGGGACAATATTTGATGAGAGATGGTTTCCCCTTGATTTTCTCCTATGTGCTCTTTCATGCTCAAAGAGAGCAGATTTTCATGAGCAAAGTGCTGAAAGTAATATACTGACTCGTAGTAATTTGCATTTCAATGTGGCTTCAATGAAGAAGAGTTTTACAACTTGATTGGATGTTATCAGGTTTATGGAGAAAGGGATAAATGTTGAATTACAGTAACTTAATGTGAAAAGTATTTCCATCCATTTACATTCTTGTTAACAGTGTATTCATTTCTCTCATCCATCAGGGTTACTGAGATTGAGAGCAGCATCTATTAAGTAATCTTAGGAGAGCGTCAGCCTTTCTTCGAGCTCTCAGGGATCCGTCTGCAGCCAAGCTTTGGAGAGAAGGAATACTTCTTGGATTCATTAGTAACTTTCTTGCAACCTCCTCTCCACTATCCTTGCAGAGTCCCAGCAGTAGTGTTATTGAATGATCCTTCCCTTTTGAAGATCCAAATCTCAAGAGATCAACAAGAAGAGGAACCAAGATCCTACTCTTTCTCAACGCTTGCAGCCCTTCGTTGCAGCTCAAGACAAGGGCAAGAACCGCCAATGCATCATCAGTTATACCAGCTTTGTCATCCATCAGAAGATTAATAAGTAGAGGAACAGCTCCAGCGAGCACTATACTTGGCCTGTTAGCATCATAGACTGCAAGGTTAAAGAGTGCTATAGCAGCATCCTTTTTCCCCGCTGTAGTTCCTTCTTCTAAGAGTCCAACCAAAGCTGGAATCGCTCTGGTACGTGCCCCTATGATTACTTTGTATTCGTCGATTACAGACAAGCTGAATATTGCTGCTGCTGCATTTTCTCTTGCTTCCATTGTTTTCCCACATTGGAGGACTTCAATTAAGCTGTCGATAACACCAGCAGACATAATCAGGATCTTGTTATCGTCATGTATTGAAAGGTTGAGCAATGCTGTGACTGCGTTCTCCTGGATTCTTGGATCACGGGAACATAGCAGAGTCATCAGAAATGGAATAGCTCCAGACTCAGCTATGATCCTGCGATTGTCCATTCCAGTTTTCGCGAGCAATCGTAGCTCATACGCTGCCTGTTTCTGTATATCTGGAGATCCTGTTGCCAGTTTCCCAATTAAAAATTCAGCTGTCATTTTGACAGCATCCGTAGCAGCTTTAGTAGCAGAAATGTAGTCAATCGCCTTGTCACAGTTCTTAATCTTACTGCTGCTGCTACTCTCTGAATCTGAAGGAGATAATGTAGCTTCTGTTATTGGGATGTTATTCTCTTGGCACCATTGATGGATTAGACTTTTCAGTGCATAGTTAGGAATGAGAGCCATATGTATCAGCCTCTGCCCACTTTTTGGACAGGTGTGGTGCCCTGAATTTATCCACCGAGCGATTGAATTTCGATCATAAGTATGGCCTGATGCTACTATCACAGGGTCCTTCATCAAGTCAAGTGAAATTGGACAGCGGAATTCATCAGGGATGTCAGGAACCACTGAATAACACGAGGAGGATTGATCAGCGTGAGCACTCATCGGTGCTGGCTGCTTCAAATTTTGCTTAATCATAAGGTGTTCTTCTTCCAAAATTGCAGCTTTTGATAAGGAGATCAAAGATATTAGGCTGTTGATATTCGAGATGGCGATTAGTCCACCCGTGCCTGCCTGTTTCTCAGCTTCTGCCTGTAATTTCGAGATCTCTCCCTCATAATCTAATGGGCTTCTCAAACCAATGCTGCTCATAGTGTCCTTCATTCCCCGAAAGTCAATGAATCCTTTGTTCTTGCTGTTCTTATCACAGTTATTAGTAGCCATCAACTGGAGGATCTCTTCCCTTTTCTGAATTTCTCGAGGATCAATGAACAAATCAGCCCTTTTCGCCTGCTTACGAAGTAGCTCCACTTGCTCCTTGGTGTCTACAGTTACATGAAGCAATCTCAAAGGTAAAATATCAAGTGCTTTTTCCATTTCCTTCATCAGTGCATGAAATTGGTTTGAAACCAATTCTGTCTGCATGAGATTCCACAAAGAGCTGCTCTCTTTGCAACTTCCTATGAGGAGCTTTACCTTTCTTATAACAGAGAAAAGCTCAGTCAAGCAGAGGATTGAGGATGGTGGAAGTACTGCAGTGGATGATGTTTCTTGAATTTCTTCAAACAATGAAGAAAGAATCTTGATCCTTCTTACCATTGTTGAGATGTTCTTGACCTGTAAAAATGAAAGTTTTTCCATTGACAATAATTCGTTAGAGATTTGAATCAGTGTTTCCAGCAAATTCCCACTTGGGAGAAATCCTGAGGAAACCATGAGTGGAAGTGGAAGTGGAAGTTCATTCATGATTGAGCAATGCGTTGAATATGTATCATCAGTTCATGACTCAGTCATTGATCAAGGTTTTCTTATTAGTTGTTGAAACTTTCTAAATTCAGGCAAGGGGAAAAAATATTAAAGTCATGAACTGTATTGACTTTTTCTGCTTGTACTGTTATGTTGTAAGCGACAGTAAGATGGCTGGTTGAAGGGGACAGCAAAAGTCTTGAATTGCTGCCACTTGGAGGACATACTAGGCTGCAGGTTTTTGTATAAGTCCTATTGCTAATTTTATTCCCATTTGACTAATAGGGTAATATATTTGTCAAATGAGACATAGGACTCCGTGTACTTTCATTTTGGTGGCCGAACTTGCTTATTCAAAAGTCCCTTAGTTTTGTCCTATTCTACCTAGCTGCTAAAACTGGATTTCATGTTTTATGTCTAAGTTTTGTGCACTTAAAGCGTATTTATGTATTTTTTACCCCATCAGGTTAAGTCAATGATCCTTATAACAAGCTTGATATGACAATATGAAAAATAATATAATATTTTGCTATATTCGATTAAGTTGCATTCATAATAGTAGAAGAATTATTATTTTACACTGCACCTAACTTTAAAAAAAAATTATTTTAAGACGCTGTAGTCAGATCTTTCGTCCATGCATTTATTGTTGAATCTGAATTCACCGGAAGTTCTAACTGTTTAAAGGTTTGACCTGGGAATCATAGTAATACTATTTGCTGCCTATAATTGTCTTAAGTGAGGCTGGATTTATCTACCTGTCAAAGGTACATTGAAAAGTTCTTGTCGAAGAAGGGTGTATAAGGTCAAACCGGGCTCGCCCAATTCTGTATGATTAATCGAGATCAGGATGGTAGGTCGAGGATCGGTGCCGTGTTACGTCAGATCGCGACTCATAATTTGAGGACCAGTTGAGACCGAGACCAACCGAGGACGAGACCGAACGAGATAGGCATCGAGCAAGACCGAATAAAGCCTGCTGAGTCGAATAACGGAAAGCCGAGATATTCGTGATCGGGCAAGGATCGTGGCGGAAATCTCGGCACGTATCAAATCAAGACCGGTTGTTGAGCCAATCATGAGATTTTCTTTTGTATTTAGAATTGTATCATAAGTAGAATTCTCCTACTATATAAAGGGGGATTGTAATCATTTTGTAACCATCACATTCACGCATAACAAAGTTATATTACGTTTTCTCTATTGAGCATTCTTGCTCTGCTGTTCAGTTCATATTTTTCAATTATACATTCAGTCGGTTCGAGGGCGATCTAGCTCGAAGGCCAAGCTGCACTTTGTATTGGTTTGCTTTGTCTTACAGTTAATTTCTAATATCAGCTTTCATATTTCTCAATTTGTGCCAAGTGAAATCATATATCCTTAAAATCACTTATAAATTTAATTGTTCTCCGATTTTAAAGGTAAACAGTTTGGCGCGCATCGTGGGGCTAAGGTTAATAGTGATTGCCTGGTACTAGTTTTCATAACACACACTGCTTTACACTTGTTCTTGTAAGCATTTTTGATTTCAGGATCAGCATGTCGAACTCTCAAGCAGTACCCACACACGCCGATAATGGCCTTGGTTTTCATGGAGAAAACGACAACATAGCCGCCCTAGGGAACGAAGTGCCTCAGGTTGACCTCGAGGGAGTACCAGTTGCAAACCCCATCGACGTCAGTTCCCATGTTGCCCTAAATGCAAATTTGGGCGTCGACCCCGAAAATAGCGTCTGTAGAGATGTTCGATCAGCCGGTCAGAACACACAGGGCGGTGAAGACGACAGAATCAGCCTTCGAATAATATTCGAAATGTTCCAGGCTCAACAAGATGCAATAGCGCAACTCCAAAATCAGAACCACACACCGAGTAAGGCTGAAACTGAGCCCTCACTGGAAGTTATTCATAGGGCCGAACCGGTACCAAAGAGGTCAAACGTGAACGAATCGGGGACTGACCCCGCTATTATGAAAATGCTCGAGGAGCTGACAAAGCGAATCGAATCAGGGGAGAAGAAGATTGAAGCAAATGACAAAACAATGGAAACGTATAACTCTCGAGTTAATCAAATTTCGGGGGCACCACTGATTCTGAAGGGTTTGGATTCAAAGAAGTTCGTACAAAATCCTTTTCCCCCTGAGCGCGGCTCCTAAGCCCATCCCAAAGAAATTTTGCATGCCAAAAATTCCCAAGTATAATGGAAATACCGACCCAATGAGCATGTCACTTCTTACACATGCGCAATAAAGGGGAACGATTTAGAGGACGATGAGATTGAGTCCGTTCTGCTGAAGAAATTTGGAGAAACTTTATCGAAAGGGGCGATGATATGGTACCATAATTTGCTGCCCAACGCCATTGATTCCTTTGCCATGCTCGCGGATTACTTCGTCAAAGCACACACCAGAGCTATAAAGGCCGAGACTAGGAAGTCAGACCTCTTCAAAGTGAAGCAGAAAGACAACGAGATGCTTAGAGAGTTCGTATCTCGGTTCCAAATGGAATGTATGGATCTACCCCCGGTCACAGATGATTGGGCCATTCAAGCTTTTACTCAAGGGCTAAACATACAAAGTTCGGTGGCCTCACAACAGTTAAAACAGAATTTGAACGAATATCCAGCTGTAACCTGGGCCGATGTGCACAAGCTATACCAATCAAAAATCAGGGTCGAGGATGATCAGTTGAGGGCTTCTTCGGGGTCCGTTTATCCAAACAATCTCATCGGCAGAATTCAAAGGGATATCGACCGAGAACCACGGTCGAACAGAGTCGATATCAACCATACGGTGGAGATCGGAGAAACAACGACCCTGGACGCAACCCCGTTCGAAGTGATCAAAGAAATGATCGAGGACAGAGCTCCCGAGGGCTCATGAGTAAGAGTGGTTTCGATAGAAACGTCGGACCAAAAGAAGCGCCTCGACTATCAGAGTAGAACTTCAACATCGATGCGTCAGCTATTGTATCAACCATCAGATGCATCAAAGACACTAGGTGGCCTCGACCTTTACAGACTGATCTGGCCCAGATAAATCCTAATCAAATGTGCAAGTATCATGGCAACCATGGCCATAGAATACAAGATTGCAGACAATTGAGGGAGGAGGAAGCCCATTTGTTTAACGAGGGGCATCTTCGAAAATTATTGAGCGACCGAGCTAAGAACCACTTCAGAGACAGGGATACAACAGAAAGAATGAACGAGAAGAGCCACAATACGTTATTCACATGATCGTTGGTGGGGTCGACATTCCACATGGACCCATATTCAAGCGCACCAAGGTGTCGATCAAGAGGGAAAAGCGAATTCGAGATTATGTATTGGAAGGGACCTTGTCTTTCAATGATGAGGATGCAGAGGGGATTTCACAAACCCACAACAATGCACTGGTAATATCTGTTCTTATGAATAAAATTCAAGTTAAATGTGTTTTGATTGATATAGGTAGCTCGACCAATATCATTCGATCGAGGGTCGTAGAACAGCTCGGCCTATAGGATCAAATAGTGCTCGCAGCTCGAGTTCTTAACGGCTTCAACATGGCAAGTGAAACCACCTTTACCAGTGAACGTGGCCGGGACCATCCAAGGAACAAAAATCTATGTGATCGAGGGTGACATGAGGTACAATGCCTTGCTCAGAAGGCCTTGGATCCATAACATGAGGGTAGTACCCTCGACCCTTCACAAAGTTCTGAAGTTCCCGACACCAGAGGGAGTCAAAATGGTGTACAGGGAGCAACTCGCTGCCAAGGAGATGTTTGCAGTCGATGAAGTGATACCGTTATCGACACTCTCATCAGCAAAAGGATCGAATTCAAAGGGAAAACAAGATGCCAAATAGCAACCACAAATACTAGGCTCGACCCAATCGGAGAAGCAGGGGGAAGACGAGGACGATGACTATTGGATCCCTCGATCCTTCATAATTCCTGACGATTCTGACGCCACCCAATCGACGGTCGAAGAGCTGGAACAAGTCATACTGATCGAGTACCTTCCCAAACGAAAGGTATACCTGGGCACTGGGTTAACTCTCGAGCTCAGGAAAAAACTTATTCAATTATTTTTAGATAACATGTATTGCTTTGCTTGGTCCCATATCGATATGACAGGGATCCCACCGGAAATACTACCCATCGATTAAGCCTGGACCCGAAGTTCCATCCCGTAAAGCAAAAAAAAAAGTCCCCAGTCCGAGGTTAAGCATGCATTCATCAATGACGAGGTAATCAAGCTTTTCAAAATAGGGTCCATTCGGGAAGTAAAATATCCCAAATGGTTAGAAAACGTAGTAGTAATTCGTAAGAAGGAAAATAAACTTAGAATGTGTAGATTATAAAGACTTGAACAAAGCATGACCTAAGGATTCCTTTCCTTTTCCTAATATCGATCATATGATTGATGCCACGACCGGCCACGAGATTCTCAATTTTCTCGATGCCTACTCTGGGTACAACCAAATACAGATGAACCCGGAGGATCAGGAAAAGACCTCGTTTATCACTAAATATGGCACCTACCGTTATAATGTAATGTTGTACGAACTAAAAAATGCTGGTGCAACTTATCAACGCCTAGTAAACCGAATGTTTGAATAACAAATAGGAAAACCAATGGAAGTTTATATTGATGACATGTTAGTTAAGTCCCGGCGAGTAAAGGACCATTTAAAACACTTGCAGGAAACTTTCGATGTACTGTGGAAGTGCAATATGAAGCTCAACCCAGAAAAGTGTGTGTACGGGGTCGACCCGGGCAAGTTTCTTGGCTTCATGGTATCCAATCGGGGAATCGAGATCAACCCTGATAAAATCAAAGCTATTGAGGATATCACGGTAGTAGATAATGTAAAGTTCGTACGAAGGCTAACGTGGCGCATAGCTGCCCTAGGGCGATTCATTTTGAGATCCTCAGATAGGAGTCATCGATTCTTCTCGCTGCTTAAGAAGAAGAGTAGCTTTGCATGGACTCCGGAATGCCAACATGCCTTGGAGGAACTAAAGCGATATTTGTCTAGCCTGCCACTACTTCACACTCCGAAAGAGGACGAGAAACTCTACTTGTACTTGGCAGTCTCGGAAATAGCAGTAAGTGGAGTCCTAGTCCGAGAAGAACAAGGTACACAATTCTCTATCTATTATGTTAGTCAAACTTTAGGTGAGGCCGAAACCAGATATCCATACTTAGAAAAATTAGCGCTTGATTTAATAAACGCCTTTAGGAAATTAAAGCCATATTTTCAGTGTCGTCTAATATGTGTTGTAACAACTTATCCACTTCGAAATATTTTGCACAAACCCAAGCTTTCGGGTCGGTTGGCCAAATGAGCCGTAGAAACCAGTGGGTACGATATCGAATATCGACCCCGAACTGCCATCAAGTCTCAAATCTTGGTGGACTTTGTGGCTGACTTCGCATCGGCCCTCATACCCGAGGTTGAAAGAGAAATGTTAATAAATCAGGTACATCCTCGGGAGTCTGGACCCTCTTTACGGATGGTGCTTCGAATGCGAAGGGGTCCGGGCTGGGTATCGTACTGAAACCACCCACGGGTAATATAGTTAGACAATCTATCAAGACTTCGAAATTAACTAACAATGAGGCCGAATATTAGGCCATGATTGTAGGTCTAGAGTTAGCTAAAAACTTGGGAGCAGAGGTCATCGATGCCCAGTGTGATTCCCTCCTCGTGGTAAACCAAGTCAATAGGAGTTTCGAAGTCCGAGAAGACCGAATGCAGAGGTACTTGGATAAATTACAAGTAGCTCTACATCGATTCAAGGAATGGGTCTTGCAACATTACCTCGAGAACAGAACAGCGAGGCCGACGCTCTTGCAAACTTAGGTTCATCGGCCGAAGATGACGAGATCAACTCGTGTACTGTCGTACAACTCATGAGATCGGTGATCGAAGAAGGTCACGTCGAGATTAACTCCACAAGTTTGACCTGGGATTGGAGAAACAAGTACATAGCTTGAAGAACAAGAAACTTCCATCAAATCCAAAGGAGTCGAGAGCTCTACGTACAAAGTCAGCACGATTCACTTTGTCTGAAGGCGGAACATTATTTAGAAGGATGTTCGATGGACCGTTGGAAATATGTTTGGGACCGGGAGACACCGAATACGTCCTATGAGAAATTCACGAGGACATTTGTGGAAATCATTCCGGTGTCGAGTCGTTGGTCCACAAAGTAATCAGAGCAGGATGTTATTGGAACGACATAAAGAAAGATTCAAAGGAATTCGTTCGAAAATGCGACAAATGCCAAAGGTATGCGCCAATAATTCATCAGCCTGGCGAGCAGCTCTATTCGTTCTTATCCCCATGGTTGTTCATGAAGTGGGGAATGGACATCGTCGGCCCTCTCCCATCAGCCCGAGGTAAAGCTAAGTTTATTTTATTTATGACTGATTATTTTTCTAAGTGGGTTGAAGCACATGCTTTCGAGAAAGTCAGAGAAAAGGAAGTCATAGACTTCATTTGGGACCACATTATATGTCGATTCGGGATGCCTGCTGAGGTTGTATGTGATAATGGAAAGCAATTCATCGGCAGCAAAGTGAATAAATTTCTCGAAGATCACAAGATCAAAAGAATTTTATCGACACCTTATCATCCCAGCGGCAACGGACAAATCAACCAACAAAACTATTATTCAGAATCTGAAGAAGAGATTGACCGACGCCAAAGGAAAGTGGAGAGAGATACTACCCGAGGTTCTTTGGGCATACCGCACAACGTCGAAGTCTAATACAGGAGCAACTCCGTTCTCGTTAGTCTATGACGCCGAAGCTCTTATCCAGGTCGAGGTCGGAGAACCTTGCATTAGGTTCCGATATACAACAAAAGAATCAAATGACGAAGCCATGAATACGAGCCTAGAATTATTGGATGAAAGACGCGAAACCGCCTTCGTCCGATTAGCCGCACAAAAATAGCGGATCGAAAGGTACTACAATCGAAGAGCCAATCTTCGACATCTTAACATCGAGGACTTGGTTATAAGAAAAGTCACTCTCAACACCAGAAATTCGAATGAAGGAAAATTTGGTCCGAACTGGGAAGGACCATACCAGGTTATCGAAATCACCGAAAATGGATCCTACAAGCTCGGCACGATGAATGGAGAACAACTACCGAGCAATTGGAACGTGTCACTCCTAAAATGATACTACTGCTAAGGTACAACCCCTTCCATTTTCATTTATATTCTTAACTAACTCTTGTTGGTGCTCGACCAGAAATGACGAGGGGTTCTTTGACATGAAGTCTTTAGGTTTGAAAGCACGCGTTGCACTCTTTTTCCCTTAGACCGATTTTGTCCCAAATGGGTTTTCCGGCGAGGTTTTTAATGAGGCAACCATTGATCATGCCTCGAATATTGGGGGCCATTTCCCTCGAACGTCAACTTTGTTGCGAGGAAATTATTTCATAGCAGCAAGGTCTCGATAGGTAGAATTTGTAAGGGCCAAACGGTCAAACGAACCGTGCCCACGCAGGTTGCTCGAGCCTTGATGCAAAACATAAGCATTTATAAAGAGAAGTGTTTTTCCTTGCCAATATCTCTTGCCTTAGAAAAGTTTTCTACTTTACATTTTCATGCTCTCGAACTGTTATGGAAATAGGCTTAAGGGTAGATCATAACCAGAGTTCGAATAATTACCCCTACACTCAGGGACTGCCGTCTGAAAAATAAACGAGATCGAATTATTAAAACTTCGAGGTTATAAGACCTTTTGGGCAACCCTCGAATATTAAAGGCCACGACCACCCCACTCGGGGACTGACACTTCGGGCAAAATCGAAGTAAAATGGGAAATAAGCCCATTGCGCAAATCCCGAACTAAGAGGCTACGACCGAATTAACACGGTTCGGAGACGTCCGAATACTGTAATGAAACAGGCCTTCGAATTCTTTCATAAATCGGTTAAAAAGGCTACCCCTAGTAAAATCATAAAAGGCTTCGATAATATCAGGCCTCGAAAACTCTAATGAGTACAAGTTGTTCGAACTCTCAATCAGTTCCTTATTTTATGCTATGGCATTATAAGTTTTGTAAATTCAAACGATAAAAAACTTTTTCAAGCTGAGAAGGGGAGAAATCCATAAAACAATCTTTTTACTAAGGCCAGATCGGCTAATAAAAAAAATACAAAGCCTAAGGGCTATTTTTACTTTGAGTTCTAGAGACCATCCTCGCTCAAAAACCTAAGGGTTACCTTACTTCGAGTTCGAGCAAGCACCCGCTCGATCATAAAGCCTAAGGGATATAATAGTTCGGTTTCAATTAAACTTCTTAAACCCCGAATCTTAGAATACAACTTCATAATTAAATAGACACAAGGGAAGAAAGTTCTTATATATATGTCAAATTCATTTACAAGGGAAGTATAGCCCAATCAAATTTCTTTACAAACGGCTCGAAAATGGCTCCAAAGAAAAGGTAAATACAGAAGAAAAGAGCAAAAAATACTAAGACCTATGGAGCTTGGTCTTCGTTGGAAATGGCATCCTCGTCCTCGAGATCTTCTTCTTCTTGATCATCGGAGTCATCCTCGGGGAAGGCCAACATCCGTGCCTGGTGTTCTTCTGCTCGAGCGTTACCGATCCTCGGCCTCGATATTGAAATCTTGGGATTGAGCATCTTCTAGGGCCTCCCTCCGAGCTTTCCACTACCCATGATCGATCATGCTCGTGCCTTTTGTCTAGATGACCTCGACATCAACTTTGAGCTGGGCCACCTTTTCATCAGCCTAAATGTCGGCTTTAACTACCTCATATTTAGCCTCCTCGAGTTTGCTGCTGGCCGAATCCAGCTGAGACTGGAGCTCCCTGATCTTCTCGATTTGGACAAAGTTCTTCTTTTTTCCAGCTCAAAGCTGAGTCTCATCCGACTCCAAACTGATCTTGAACGACATCTTTCATAGAAGCCAAGACGTTCATGCTCCCTTTAAAGACATCGGCCTCGGCCCCGAACGTTATACACTTGCTTGCTGAGCTGGTCGATTTGCTCGAGCCTCTGTCAAATATATAAAATTAGATTGTTAGTTGTTATCTCTAACTCAACATCACTATCGTGGAGCATTCGGAATACCTGTTCGGCCATGTCGGTATGTTCCTCCCGAGCTGCGACCAGATCGGCCTGGAGTCTTTCGTTGAGGAGTCGGTAGGTATCGTTCTTCTCAGCAAGGCTCCGTACTTCGTCCTTGTCCACCTCACAGACCCTGACAAAGGCTTGATGGTGCAATACCGAAGCCTACATAAGAAAGAGAAAAAAGTGTTAGGAATAATTTACAAGCACGAAGGTAGTATGAAATAAAGTTTGAAGGTTACCCGGTTTAGTGCGTGTGTGGCCTCGTTGAACAAACAAGCGGCCCCCATGGCATTCATTACACCTGATCCTCTTCGGTCACCAGGACCCTCAAATAACTGGTGACCCAGACAGGGAAAATACTCGAGCGTTGTCAGGGGTGGTCAGCACCAAATGCCGTTTGCAGCTTGGATCGGCACTCGGAGTCAGAAATTGGTCCACCAACTTCAAGCTTGATGGAGAACCGGTTGTCCCCGTCGATGACACCTTCTTCAGCACCGATAGGTTGCCAAAACCAAGGATCTCCTCAGAAGTGGTCGCCTCGATCCCGTCAAAGAAGCCATGGAGAGATCCACCCGCTGCCCTTCCAACATGTTTTCTTCTTGAATTATGGCGTCAGAATTCTGGGGCAAGTCCGAGATATTGACCACACTGGGTTCGACCCTAGGAACCTCTTCCGATGCTTGGGGAGTTTTGCTTTGAAGCTCTACTTCTCCCGTCTTCGATGAGGACGGGATGGCTTCCGGCTCAGGAACCTCGGCCGAAGCTCCTTCGTTGATTGCCTTCGGTGTAGAGGACTTTCGTGCCTAAATGGAAACCCTCGGGCGAGTCACCAGCCCGGTTCCTTCTTTTTCTTCTTCTTGTTCTTCCTCTTCCGACTCATCCATTAGTCGCGGACTGACTTCACAGATAGGGAAGTAACATTTCCCGTAGGCTTGCGCGGCTTCCTCACTGGCCTATTCTTTTCCGAGCCCAACGGACTCGAGGCCCTTTTTCTTGTTTTCTCCTTAGCTGGCTTCGGAGGTGCTGGTTGAGGGAGGATTTCTTTATCGCCAGTAGGAGGTCTAATCGGGACATCTTTCCCGAGACTTGCAAAGGAAGGGAAGCAAGTTAGCTAAGAAAGGAAATTTTTTGAAGTAAAGAACAAATAAAAAGCAGAAGCTTACCGTGGTTACGAGCCTCCCATCGACCCTTGGAAAGCTCCATCCAAGCCCGTTCAGAGTAGGGCCTCCGTGATACTAGATTCTCGACCCATCTTTTTAACTCCAGAACTGGGTCCGACATCTGGGCCACAACTGCAATAACAAAGTAAAAGTAAGCAACGATAGAAGAAAATAGGAATGGAAAAACGAACACTCAAGTCAAATATACTTACGATTAAAATTCCGCTTCTCCGGGAATGGCATATCTTCGACAGGGAGCAAGTCTGATGTCGTTATTCGGACAAACCTGCCCATCCAGCCTCGGTCTCCATCGAGACTTGGAAACGAGGCTTTGCTAGCTCGACGAGAAAGCTTAATTAATCCACGATAGAGTCGGGGACTATAGAGACACATTAGATGGTCGAGGGTAAAGGAGCCACCCTCGAATTTATTGGAGAAGAAGCGGAGGAGGACGATAATCCTCCAAAATGAGGGGTGAATCTGGCCCAGGGTAACATTGTACCTTTTGCAGAATGCAATCATTACAAGGTATATGGGGCTAAATGTAAAGGGGTAAGTGTAAACACTTAGATACACCTCTACATATGTGGTGATCGATTCCTCAGAAGAGAGAACGACCACGCCCTTGTTTAACTTTGCTGAGGAGGCCCTCAGTGATGGTGCAGATGTACCTTGACATCGGTTCACACCGGCCCGGTACCGAAGGGGTCTTCTCTATCTTGAAGTCAATGAACGTCTGAAATTCGGTCGGAACATATTCCTCAGGGGGGGGGGGGGGCCCCGCTGACGTTTTATCGGCGGCGGGACCCGAAAAAAAAAAAACCTCTTTNGGGGGGGGGGGGGGACTCCGCTGCAGTTGTATCGCCGGCGGAGCACGATAAAGATAGAGCCTCTTTTTAGGGCACAGTTTTGGATGTTTTTGCCATTTATGAAAGATAGATAGTGAAGATATTGACTAAAATGCAGAAAAATTGGGTATGAGAAGTGAGAAGCAAGAAATTTTTGAGAGCAAAAGCAGAGAAGGTAATGTTTGTGTAAGGTTTGAATGAAGAAGGAATCAAAGTTTTATAGGTTGAAAGCGACGGTTCAGGGTCTCCTAGTGGCCGACCAGCGCCTGACATGCATTTAATGCCTTGGTTACTGAACCAATGGGAAGTTTCGTTGCTTACATCATGATCGAGTCAGCCAATGATGTCATCGATCGAAAAGATGAAGCTCAAAAATTCATGTCGTTTCTCATCATCTTATTTCTGAGAAACGAGGGGACTATCTGTATACGGTCAAAATCGGGCTCTTCCGATTCTGTATGATTAATCGAGACCAGGATGGTAGGCCGATGATCGATCCCGTGTCACGTCAGATCGCGACATGAAGATATATTACCAAGCTCGTAATTTGAGGACCAGTTGAGACCGAGACCAGCCGAGGACGAGGCCGAACAAGATATGCATCGAGCAAGGCCGAAGAAAGCCTACTGAGTCGAATAACGGAAAGCCGAGATATCCGTGACCAGGCAAGGATCGTGGCGGAAATCTCGGCACGTATCAAATCAAGAACGATTATTGAGCCAATCATGAGATTTTTCTTCTGTATTTAGAATTGTACCATAAGTAGAATTCTCGTACTATATAAAGGGGAGTTCTAATAATGTTGTGCATCACATTCACGCATAACAAAATTATATTACATTTTCTCTCTTAAACATTCTTGCTCTACTGTTCAGTTCATATTTCAATTATACATTCAGTCGGTTCGAGGCCGATCTAGCTCGAGGTCCAAGCTGCACTTTATATTGGTTTGTTTTGTTTTATCGTTAATTTCTAATATCAGCTTTCATATTTATCATTTTGTGCCAAGTGAAATCATATATTCTTAAAATCATTATAATTTTAATTGTTATATGATTTTAACGAAAAACAAAGGGTATAACAAATAACCTTGTATTTTAATATTGTTACAATAATATTTGGCGTTTGTCAATACCCACAAAATCTCCTGCCGATTCTCACAAGAAATATTAATTAAAAGACGACATATAGAACAAAAAATGAATATGTCTAGGACGAATAAATTAAACTATTTATAGTGTATTATATATTCAAGGTAAGATAGCTGGGTACTCCTAGAGGAAGAAAAACAAAAGAACATTATGGGTGTGTTTGGTACGAATTGGTTAGCTTAAATTTTTTGGAAAACATTTTCCTCATCAATTCATTTTTTTCCAATTGGAGAAAAATGTTTTCCCTATCAAGAAAAGGGAAAACATTTTTCAAAACTCCTTCTCAACCTTTCCCACCCTATTCCTTACCCTCACCAATCCCCCCCACACTCACCCACCTAACTCCACTCCATGTCCTCTCTCCAAAAAGATTTTTTTCGTCACCACCCATCCTACCCCCACCCCCACTCCCCGCAAAAAAAAATATTTTCACTTTTTTTTTAATTTGAAAATTTCTCTTTTTTTTCTTGCAACCCCTCACAATCTTTTTTTATTACTATTTTTGTAATTTTTAAATTTCTGTTTTTTTTCTGCAACCCTGAGAAAAAATATTTTTTTTAAATATATTTTCAGTTTTACTTATTTCATCTTTCGGTTTACAAGTTCAAATTTTTACAAGTTCCAAAGATATGAGTTCGGAGGTTTATGTGTTTCGAAGTTCACGGGTTTAGAAATTATAAAGTTTACGGGTTCGAAATTTCACGGTTTCGAAAGTTTTGCGGTTCAGAAGTTTATGAAATTTGTGTGTTCGGAAGGTTGTTAGTTCAAAAGTTTATGGCTTCATGTTCATTGTATCAAAATTATTTATGAATACGCTTGAAAAAATATTTTCCTTGATTTGCATACCAAACACCAAAAAATAAATATTACCACTTATTTTCCAAGAAAATATTTTCTTGAAAAACATTTTCCATAGAAAACATTTTTCTTTATACCACACACACCCCTGTTAATCTTTTGGTTAAAAATACCCTTAACGTTTTATTTTTAACTCAAACATACCCTTGAAACTAACGAAACATAGATGGCAAATTTTATCACTTTTAAATAACCACGTGGCATTTTCTAAGGCTGCCACGTGTACTCTTTGCACATGAGAACAACCTCCATTAAAAAATAACACTTCATCCAGCTTCCCTAAATAATCTCATCCCTAATATGCATAATTGAAGAATTCAAATAGACGGACCAACTTGCCATTGTCTAATAAACAAGGAGAAAATACATTCTTGATCATTGAATCGCATCAATGTAGCGTCGATGAAACCTTCCCAAACCTTGTTGTATATGCTGAAAGAGAGCGCCAGGGAAAGAGAGAATAAATACAGAGGCGGATTCAGGATTCAAATTTTATGGGTTCAATTTAAATATTTTTAACATTGAACCTATTTTATTTTTAAAGTCATGGATTCATATTTATAATTTTTGCAATTTTAATAAATTTTTACATATAAATTTTTATTCCGCATCAAAAGCTATGGGTTCAGTTGAACCCATAGGTAGTACACTACATCCGCCTCTGAATAAATACATAATTGGAGGAGGTTGGATTTAACAATAGCTCAAGCAAAATTTTAGCAGTTAAGGGAGAACAAAGGCCTGCTCATATGCATATACTCTAAAAACCGAATTGAGGTCAGGAACGTAGAGGCGAAGTGTCTGTGTAAAGTTTATGACTTTGACAAGGAAATCACCATTGTAGAACTCATAAATAGAACCTGCATGACTCAAACTAGGTATGACTCTGTGTATAGATTTTCTTTATAAATTCTTTATAAACATTCTTTACGGAGGAGTTATTATAAAGCCAAAGTTCTTGACAGGATTCAACACAAAGATCTATAGAGTAAAACTTCTTGATAGGATGTAGAAACGGAGGAGGAAATGGATGAATATATTTTATTTTCCAGAAAACTACATTTTATTTGCTGCTCTTTTATTTTGACATCTAAGAGTTGTTTTTATTCAATTCGGTTAAATGTGTATACGGTCGAAATCGGGCATGTCCGATTTGGTAGGCTCGAGAAGTTGTTTCGAGAGTAAGCTTATAACGGACTTGGCTCAAGCTCGGTGGCAGAGTATGGAACTTGAAGATCGAAGTGCTCGTTGAAGACCAAGGTCGAGTATGACCAACCTCGAGTGAGGCATAATAACGGAATTACGAGATATTAGCAACCAACCGAAGGTCTCCGCCGATATCTCGGAATAGATCATACCAAGCGGTTATCGGCGCCAATCATGAGATTTATTTCCGTTATTAGAGTTGTACCTTAATTAGGATTCCTCTATTATATAAAGAGGGACCCCATTCATTTGTAATCATCGTACATTCACTGATAAAATGATATACACGCTGCTCTCTATTTACTTACTATCTGCTATTGTTCTTACTACTTGATCTCGACGCTATCCTGAATCGAGGTCGATAATTGCTACAACACTGATTTGATTTATTTTATTGTCCAATTTACTTACTTTATTCATCGTTTATCAATTGGTATTGAATTAGATCACGTATCCTTAAAACCACAATACAAGTTTAATTGTTACTCGAATTTTAGGGTAAACAGTTTGGCGCCCACCGTGGGTCTAAGGATAATAGTGATTGTTCAGTGCTGATTCTGGTAAAACACACTATTTTACACTTGTTCTTGTCAAAAATATTTGCTTTCAGGTTGAATCATGTCTAACTCACAAAACACATTCGCACACGGTGACAATGGCCTCAGACTTCACGGGCAAAACGAGAATGTTATCGCTCCAGGCATCGAGGTGCCATTGGATGATCTCGGAGGGGTACCGCCCATCAACCCAGTCGACATTAGTTCGCACATTCTCTGAATGTGGACTTAGGCGCGGATCCCGAGGGGAGTGTACGAATAGAAGGCCAAACTGATGGACGGGGTACACAGGGCAGAGGAGACGAATGAGTCAGTCTCCAAGTGATATTCGAAATGCTTCAGGCTCAACAAACTGCCATCGCTCAGCTACAAAATCAGCACAAAGCTCCAAGTAGGGTCGAGCCGGAGACTACTCGTCGTACCGAGCCAGTACTGGAAAGGTCGAGTGATAATGCATCGGGGACCAATCCTGCTGTAATGAACATGTTCGAGGAACTCACCTAGAGAATTGAATCAGGAGAGAAGAAGATCGAAGCCAATGATAAAAATATGGAGACTTACAACTCCCGAGTTGATCAGATACTGGGGGCACCACCAATCTTGAAAGGAATGGATTAGAAGACGTTTGTGCAAAAACCGTTCCCTCCGAGTGCGGCCTTGAAGCCCATTCCAAAGAGGTTCTTCATGCTTTACATACCCAAATACAAAGGGACCACTGACCCCAATGTGCATGTTACTTCTTACACATGCTCCATTAAGGTTAATGATTTGGAGGATGACAAGATCGAGTCTGTGCTGTTGAAAGAGTTCGGAGAGACCCTGTCGAAAGGGAAATGATTTGGTATCACAACCTACCTCCGAATTCCATCGATTCGTTTGCCATGTTGGTGGATGCTTTCGTAAAAGCACACGCCGGGGCCATAAAGGTCGCAACCAGAAAATCAGACCTCTTCAAGGTAAGACAAAGGGATAATGAGATGCTAAGGGAGTTTGTGTCCCGATTCCAAATGGAACATATGGAGTCTCCACCTGTCATAGATGATTGGGCCGTTCAAGCTTTCACCCAAGGAATGAATGAACGAAGCTCGATAGCAACTCGGCAGTTGAAGCAAAATTTGACCGAGTATCCAGCAGTAACTTGGGCAGATGTTCACAATCGATATCGATCAAAGATTAGGGTCGAAGACGACTAATTGTGGGCTCCTTCCGGTTCAGTACATCCGAACAGGTCAACAGGTAAAAATCAAAAGGACGTCAATAGAGAGCAAAGGTCGAATAAAGACCGATACCGAAATGTCTGGTCATATAAACAACGCGCCAGAACAACGGGTGTATTTGGACAAGAGTCACTTGGTACCGTTCACAGAAATCAAGGATCACGGGATCTATTGGGGGCGACGGTCCCACCGGGCCAAGGGTAAATGGATAGGTATACACACTGAGAAAGCCGGCCTCGTAGGTGGTTATGTCTTCCTATCGAGAGGGAATCTTCACTAACACCGAATCCCCCCAGTGGCACTCATCTTTTACATTCTCGATGTCTGACATCACGCTGATATATCGAGACATGGGCTCACATCGTCGTGGCCTCGAGGAAGGTTTGTCGATCTTGAAATCGGAGGTTATCACACATGCTCCGGGGATTCATTCCTCGAGACGAGGAGGTTTCGTCGCCTTCCCTTCAGATGAACGTGAAGAAGAGGAAGGTTTGTCGCCTTGGGGAACACTGGAGGAGGTCTTCGCCATTTTCTTGCGAGAAAGTTTGAAGAAAGGAAAGAAATATAGTAGAGAAAGAACACAAGGAAGAAGTAGAACGGATTTTTAAAGGGCTAGAGGATGCGGTGAAAAAGAAGAGGAAAAGAAAGGGGTATTTATAAATAACCATCATGTGCTGTAGAGGAAGCCAAAATATAGTAACTGCCGCAATCAACTCAAAGGCTTCCCAGTGGCTGTATGGACACGACCGTTTAGATTCCCCTCTGTCGCGTCAATTGCTTTATATGACATGGGTGACGTAATGGAAGCATTAAAGGATGGTGAATTCAAATCGTTTCTTGTCTCTTCATTCCAAGAAACGCGGGGACTATCTATACACGGTCTTTCTATTGACATCAGGAGCAGAACAGAGGTTCAACTCTGAGGCGAATTCCTCGAGGGGCAATACCTAAGGACCGACGCACCTCGAGGAAAGGAAAATATTGGAGCCCATCACTGAAATACGTGGGACTCCCGTGAACACGTGATTGAAGCTGACAAGCGCCTGCAAAATAGTACGAACCCGTATCGGACTGCTGAATAGTCGTACCAACTGTTCTCTTTTGTAATAAATGCTTATGTATTGTGTTGAGGCTACCCTCCTATATAAAGGGGACCCTTGTCATTTTTTGCACACAACAATATTCAATACAAGGAACAAGAACATTCTCTGTTCTCTAACTCAAACATCCTCTATTGTCTCTTTACCAATTTATTACTTGCATTTATTGTATTCCATTGATTGTCTATCGTTGATGAGAAATAGCCTCTTCCGAGGTCCATAGAACTGTTATATCTCCATCGGTCACATATCACTAGCCCCGAGCCTCGACCTCGAGGATCTATCTCGGCTAGCTCGGAACCCCCGATCCCGAGGAAGTCTGGTTTGCCTATCTTCGTTTTCATATCGTTTTTACCATATTCCTTTACCCACGCTTAGCATCTATTGCCAAACAACTAGCATTAAAACAAATCGCATATTTTTAGAACCACATAATCAATTTTAATTGTAATTACCATTTTTAAGGTAAACAACAGTCCTATAAGCATGGTTTCTAACGCATATATATAATCATAACAATCCTAGGAGCATGATTTCTACCTGATTTCCCTACAAAATATATACAAAAGGCCCCTCCCCTTTTACAAATATCCCCAATATCTGTTTTTACAAGAACTATTATTACATACCAAAATTGAATGAATTACAGAAATGCAACTGCTATACTATAGGGAGCTTGGATAGGCCCAAAAGTAAACCTGGAAAACCAGGCCTTCAACCAAGTATGAAGTGCCAACATCTCATAGTATCCAAGGGGTATACTGGTGCGTCAAAGTTCCCAAGGGCCTCAGGGACCCAGGGCAATGCTCACACCAAGACCCTATAAAGAGAAACAAGTTTTGTGCAGTGTGGAAGGGCCAGCCCCAATGTGCCAGAGTTCGGAGGAGTCTCATGGACTCCTAGGAAGTTCTCACACTGGAGGAGAAGGATCCTAGATATTCTAAGAGTGGGAGTGGAAGATAGTGCTTGAAAGAGTAGAAATAGTTTTAAGAAAATAGTTCAGAAGTAGAATAGTTTAGAAATAAAACAGTTTAGGAGTGAAATAGTTTAGAGGTGAAAAGCAGTTTGAAAAATGAAACAGAGTCGTTGCAGTACTTGAAACAAAGGTTTCAACAAAGCATAGTCACAAAGTTTCAAAGCAAAGATTCCCATTGCCCAGCTTCAGCTTAGTTCATTAGTTGACACTAGGTGAGCGTATAGCATGTTGAGAACAAGCAATTTTACAGAGAAGGGAGCAGGGGTTGGGAACATAGGAATCAGGAACACACAAAACAGGGTGAGCATATTGATTAACTGACAAAGAACATGCAAGGGTAGGTTGACATTTACAACAACCAGGTTCCATAACATTCATTAGGACATAACATACTGATTTAGGACCGTAGACAGGGAACACATAAGTCTAACAGCCATACCTAATGATAGAAGTAAGCATGTTGACTTAAGGCTAGAGACAAGAGAACACATAATTCAAATACAATAGTAGACATGCTTATTAAAAGCAGTAAGACATAGACCTAAATACAGAAGTAGTTATGCTGATTAAAGCAGTAATACAGAAGTGATCATGTTGGCTGAGATCAAGGAAGACCCCAATTCAATTACACAAAATAGCCATACTAGTTGGAGTCGTAGGAAGTGAAAGATAAGAGTCTTAGACATAAAAGTAAACATGCTGATTTAAAGCAATAAGCATGAAAGATTGAAACTTAAACAGAAGTAAGCATGCTGATTAAAGCAATAAAAAGGAAAGATTGAAACAAAAACAGAAGTAAGCAGGCTGATTAAAGCAATAAACAAGAAAGACACAGAGTTAAATACAGAAGTAGACATGCTAATTGAAATACAAAAGGGACATGGATTCAACAGAGGTAAAGCAGCAAATGAGAGAGCACATAGGTTCAAGCTTCATAGTACAACAAACGACATTAAGAATTGAAACATACCAGTTAAAGGAAGAAAAACAGAAGGTAAAAGTATGCAGAATTTAATGGTCTAGCCTTGGCTTTCAGCCGGCTAGACAATGTAGTAAGCACAAGTAGCAGATTAGAGCAAAGTTTTGTGTGTGAGTGTGTTTTTGAACTATTGTTCGTGTGTTGAAGAATCAGAATGAGAGTGTATATATAGCACTTAGTGAGGTAAAACAAATAAGTCAAAGAGGAAATCACAGTTCGTAAAATAAGGGTAATAAAATCAATCAGCCAAAAAGGGAATCAATTGCTATAGAGAAATCCGGAAGAGCCCCCTTAAATTGGGGAGGGTCAATTAACGGTACATAACTAGGGCTCAAATAAGGCAAGCAACCAATCTCATACCATATAGGGGTCAATCAAATCCCCAAACAACACTGATAGTTTAATTAGGCAAGTATAACTAATCAAGGTCACAAATAAGGAAATAGGTAAAAATCCTAGAAAATACTAATTTTAAAAGGAAAAAAATATTTGAAACCTAAATAGAATCAATCAATATAACTGGTTAATAGAAATAAACACAATAATAGGAAAAATTGAAGAAACCAGTATCACAAACAGAAAACATCTAGGGTTTAAGAATATACACGAAAATTAATCAAACCAGTAAAGAAATAATCAGATTCAACACTTGAAAGTTATAAAAACTCTTTTGAAGAAACTTAGGATGAACCCTAATTTCAGAAAAAGTAATGGAATCGAAATAGCTAACCAAAACATAAGATTTTTGAGGGAAAGTACCAAATAATACTCGAATCATTTCAGATCTACAAAGATCTGAACAGATCCAAGTAGTCGTAAAACTATGATTTTTTCAAAAACAACATAGATGAAAGAACTCGGTCAAAAGCCATTGATTCGAACTAAAAATAGGAGGAAATTAGTACTCACAAACGAGAATGGCCATAGACAGGCCTGTAAACAAGTTTCGGACAAAAACCCAGTTGAATCTCTTTGAGATTCTCTTAGGAATCCATGTAATCAAACAACCAGAAGGTGTAGAAGGCCGGTAAGGGCTGGAAAATACACAGAAACTCCATAGCCGGGGAGTTTTGTCGGTGACGACGATTAGGGTTTAGGGAATGGTTGAGAGAGAATGGAGGGATTAGAGAAAGCAGTGACTGAGGAAGAAAGGGGAATGGGGGTTAGGGTTAGTCGTTTAGGATTAAAATAACTACTCAACATTTCAAAAATACAAAAAAGCTATTTTCTGGTAAAATAAAGTAATAATGCATACATGGGCTATAATTGCAAAGTTATTGCAATTGCAACCCAAAAATGTAAATGTGGCTATTTGTGAAAGAGTTAAAGCTTAGTATAAATGTAAATGGTAAAATTAAGTCCTACAATTGTGATAAAGTCATTTTTGATGCAATTAGTAATTATTTACATAATAAAATACTGGGATAAATTAATAAACATCCTTAGAAAAATTCAGAAATTATGGAAAAAATATTAATTGATGCTCATGTACTACTTTGAAGATAGATATGCATTTTAAAAATAATATAGGGAAAAATTTATTATCAATGGGTGTAGCCCTGTTGCCTTTGGTAAGGCACCACATTAGCTTGCGGTCGCATGGCCCCAAGATTGTTGCTATTGTTGTGCTGCTGTAACGACCCGGTCGGTCGTTTTGAGAGTTAGTGCCCCAATCCCTTAATAACTACTTCTCCCGTGTCTATTTATGTTATTGAAACTTGTCGGAGCGTTGAGTGGTGAAATCCGGAGTGATTTTGGACACTTAGTCCTTAAATGTGGATTTTTTTCTTTTGAAATCAGGCTGTAGCTAGAACTGTGTGAAGACGGATCCGGAATGGAATTCCTTCGACTCCGTAAGCTCCGTTGGGTGATTTCAGGGTTAGGAGCATGTTCATAATGTGTTTTCGAGGTCGGTTGTAGATTTCGGCTTGAATCGGCTAAAGTTGGAATTTCGGCGATTTCGGCCGATATGTGAGATTTTGATATCGGACTCGGAATGGAATTCCAAAAGCGACAACAGGTTTATAATATCATTTATGACATGTGTGCAAAATTTTAGGTCATTCGGATGAGTTTAGACGTGTTTCGGCATCGGATGTGAATTCTAGAAATTTCATAAGTTCTTAGGCTTGAATCTATGCATATTTGATGATTTTGATGTTATGAGACGTGTTTTTAAGGCCATATTTTCAGCTAGGGAGTTAGCTGGGTCTAAGGCCACTGAGTGAACCACATGAGTGATTGGAGCGTTCCTGGACGTCCATCCCGAGGTTTGTGCCATCTTGTCAAGTAAGATTTTGCTCTCCCTGAATGTTTTACTCAAGAATGCTCCACATGATGAAGCATCAACATTAGCTTTCAAGCTATCTTCCAGACCCATGTAAAACCTCTTCCCTAACATTTGCTCCGAAATCCCATGGCGTGGACATAAAACCAACAACCCTTTGAACTTTTCCCAAGTCTCTTGCAATGTTTCTGTTGGTTTCTGTCTGAAGCTCAAGATCTCATCAATTTGCTGAGCAGTCTTGTTGGGTGGGTGAAATTTTTTCACAAAGTGCTTGACTAATTCCTCCCAAGTAGTGATGGAATTTATGGGGAGTGAATTTAGCCAAGTCTGAGCTGCTCCTGTCACTGAGTATGGAAACAACAATAGCCTTATTTCTTCCAGTGTCAAATTGTGTTGTCTTTGTGTGGAATAGATTGACAGGAAATTCTTTTGATGTTGTTGAGGATCTTCGATGTATAAACCTGAGAATAGTCCCTTGTTTTGCAACAAATGCAGCATGTTGTTTGTGATTTGGAATGAATCAGCTTGTATATGCGGGATTGCAATTGTGGTGGCTAAATTGTCCGTTGTGGGTTGTGCCCAGTCTAACAAGCAGCCTCTGGCACAAAGGCGCCATCACCTGCTCATTTAGGTCATTCACGGTATCCCCGTTGTCCCTGTTGTTTACTTGGTCTGCCATGTCTGATTCAAGTTGTTCAGTCAAGTTTTGTTGTTGTTTGCTTTTCCTTTTTGCACGATTTAATGCCTTGAAAACTTTCTCAGGATCTAATAATGCTTCGAACACTTCACCAGTTCTTAAGGAGTTTCTAGGCATGCACCTGTAACACCCAAGATTACAAACATTAGAATTTCAATGTATTCAGTTGAAAGTGAAGAAAATTGACTACACTAAGAATTTTTTGCAGTTCTTTTAACTGTAATTAATAACACCATTAATTCCCCGGAAATGGCGCCAAAATTTGATCAATCCCAACTATGCCTTATAAAAAGGACAAAGCGGTAGCTGCAAATATATTCCGGTTATCAAGTCCGGAGTCGAATCCCACAGAGAATTAACCTATCAATTACAGCTATCAGACCCACACAATTCCACGTAATCAACTTCCCAAGATATTTAGATAACATATTGGTCATTTTCTAACTAACTATTACGTAATGAAAATGCAGTAAATAAGAACTAACTAAGAACGGGCTGTAAACAATAATTGGAATGATCTAAGGTTATGATTTCCCCTATTGTCGGAATCCTTTATGCTATGTTTGTTATAAATTTGCCTAAGTCTTCTCTATTGATCATGAGCACTCTGATTGTCGTAACTCTCTCCCGAGTAATTACAACAATATACTAGACATATTCTCCCGAATTACGCTAGCTAGCTTTAATTACAGCTCACTTAGATCGCACCCAAAGTTTCGTTATCCCTAGTCCCACCTTTAAACCCTTCGTATTGATCCCGCATATACGTCAGGAGTGATGTTGTTCAACAACGACCTAAATATGCACTCTCTCTCGAGTAATGCACACTAAATAGGAACAACTAATTGAGGGCCCTTCAATCAACAACAACAAGCATGTAGTTGAACAATAGAGATAAAACTTTGGCAAATCTATATTAACATAACAAGAAATTCATCCTTCAATAGGTTCCATGAAACCCTAGATTAGAAGTTTAGATACTCATACTAATTCAAAACATAACAATAATATGATTCATAATTCACAATTAGAACTAAGAAGAAGAAGATAAAAACTCTGAAGAATTGCTTGATCTTCTCTCCCTTGTTCTTGCCTATAATGTTGTCTAAAACCAGCTTAATATGGCTTCTGGGCGAGTTTAGGTTAGTTGCCCAGAAAATTAGACAAAAGCCCCTGCACTCTGTCGCATTTAATAGCCCGTATGCGGCACGGATTCAACCGCGGATCCAGTCGCAGACTTCCACCCATGCAGTGCCTTCCTTCCGTGAGCGGTTCACGCCCAGGTCCACGGTCGTGGACCTGCCTTTTGCATTTGTTCTTGCTTTCTTCGCTCCGTTTCGCCCGGGATAACCTTTGATTGGCCTTGTACATTCATAAATGACTCCAAAATGCTCTTTGTCTCTCTCCTAGCTCGGAGTGGCTCCTGCAAAACATTTCTCAATTAGAGCATTTTGTTATCTTTTAACATTCAAACATCAATAAAGTTCGGTTAAATTAGAGTGTAAATAGCGTCTAAATTACATAATATAGGCTACTATCACCAACCTTCCTCCGCACAGCAGCCAATATTCCAAAATTACGCTTGTAGACCTAGTCATTGTCCACCATGAATCCCAAATCACTCTAACTTTCCTCAAGGCCTGCGCTATCCTACCACAGAAGCCATATGCCACTCTGCCACTCTCCCACTTTGGTCGAACCCTCTCCTTTAAGAGACCACTCAACTTCATCTTCTTATACCCTGCCTTCTAGAAATTTAACCACCGTAAGACACCTTCCACATGTCCTTCCTCATCCTTCGCTGCCCAGTTGTTGCCCCAATTCCAAATCTATCTCCGTAACGCCCGAACAATGAGTTGCTACCAACTCTAAACCTCTTAGAAGGCCATCTTTCTTTAGCCATCAACAATAGGAACACCAAGTCCATTCTGAACCACTGCATACCGCGATTTCTGACAACTGCCTCCCTGACACCATTTGTGACATCCCGCCGCGCAGGCACATTGAAGGAAACCATAACATTGGCGAACTTAGCACACTCATCTAGGACAAAGTCACCACATCACAAATGGGAACTCCACCATGCTAAAAAATACCTACTCTCGCTCCATCAACCCGAATCTGAACATTCCTAGTCCGATTGCTTTTCCCTCTCCGAAAATAAAATGCTGAATCTCTAAATCATGCACTGAGTAAACCTCCTTCCAAGTCATTCGCTGATTCGTCGCATAGGCAAGCACCCTACCATTACACATACACTGCATGGCAGATACGCATGAATTCATCCTCACAATCAATGCCAACTTCCAATACCCTGGATAATACTGATACTGAGCTGAAATGACAAAGCGGCCTTCCACAAGGCGGCGACAATAGCCCAATCAAATACGCAGGTAGAAACATCCTGCACCACATCCATAGTACCATCACAATTCCTCGATTCCAAATCTATGACAAGCGCTTCACGTCGCATAAGATTGAATATGAAAGAAATAAAGGCATAAGCCTCAAAAGAATCAAATTGCACGATGAGGAATGAAGAAGGGGTGTGCTCCTAATAGACTTGTAGCTTCCCGAAGATAAGTACAGATGTCTCTGTACTGATCCGCAAGACTTTACTAGACTCGCTCATGACTCGTGAGACCTTAGTGAACCTAGAGCTCTAATACCATGTTGTCACGACCCAAAATCCATTAAAGGTCGTGATGGCGCCAGACACCACTGTCAGGTAAGCCAACACTAAATAGTTAATTAAATTCTCATTTTAGTATTTCTGAAAACATAAATTTCCTTATATTTAATTAGTTACAAATGAACTTTAAGGAATAATATTAACGTTTTCCAATTTCAATACTAAATATCCCATAATCCACCCAGAACCCGATTTCACAAGTGCATGAGCATTTACTAGGAAGTAAAATAAAATACAATAACTGTTCGAAATACAAATTTGGACAGAAAGGTATATACAAGTACTCTAAAGGAGATTCTGCTGGCTGCGGATCATCTCATAAGATGCAGCTCACCTAAGTCCCCATATCAACGACGTCGTTGCGTCCACAAGGACATCATCCATACATGTACCTGTACATCAAAATGTACAGCAAAGGTAGTATAAGTACAAAAACAACACGTACCCCGTAAGTATCCCGTCTAACCTCGAAGAAGTAGTGACGAGAGGTTGACTCCGACACTTACTAGTGGTCCAATAATATAAAAAATAAATAAATATCAAACAGAGTAAATATATGGAATAAACATGTATAAAATACATGGTACAATTCCGCTCTTCACAATTTTACTCAAACTCTCAACTAGTAAGTTCTCTCCGTAACCGGAGCATGTATATGTATATGTATATAACAGATTCCATCAAAGAGACTGTCATAATTCAAATCAGGGGAAAAACCCTAAGTTACACTGGTTTCTTGCCAAATATTACGCACGATTCCATGAGGATAATATATATATATATATATATATATATAGAGAGAGAGAGAGAGAGAGAGAGAGAGGAAATGCCAAGGCGTACGACTAGATCCATCATAAAAGTAAATTGTGCACTGCCCAGGATCGAACGGCGCGAACCATAGATGCATCTATTAACCTGCCGAGGCGAACGACCCGCTCCCATGAAAGTGTGGTACATAAAATGTGCCGAGGCGAACGGGCCGATCCCATAAGAGTAGTAGAAGGAAATACACCTCTCGCGAATCATACGTGCGACACTGTCAAATATAAATTGATCATAGTTGCGACGCGTTCAAATATAAATTTAAGATTTAAAATCATATCTCTTTCTTGATTCTTTTCAAAATAAGTGAAATTCAGCTTGTAGCTTTTTAAGGAAATTACCCTGCTCCGGAAACATACATGCGACGTGGTTACACATAGATTTCTTGAGCTATTATAATACTCTTCAATCCCTTTCAAAATACGAAGTTCAAATGCAAATTTTTAAATCTTAAGTTCTTCAATTTCAACTCCTTTCAAAATATTTAATAAGCAAACTCAATCCTGCTCCCTCTCAAGGAAAACATTAAACATAAATCAATAACAATATCAACAAGGCATGATATAAGCCTAAAACTACCCGTACATAGGCCTAATTAGTAGCGAGGTACGGACTCTCGTCACCTCGTGCGTACGTAGCCCCCCAAAAATAGAAACACACATTAAGTTATTTCACCTGTAGGGTTAATTCCCTCTTAAAAGATTCGAAATGAGACTTACCTCATTCCCAAGCTCACTTTCCGGTCCAACTTTCGTGATCTACAAATTTCATGTTTTGGTCATTGATCGGCTCTCACCTACACTACTATAAAGTAGAAAGATGAGGGTCGGAGCACCCTGAAGATCGGGATCGAATCCATAGGGAGTTATGATTTTGGAAGTTGAGTTTCTAGGTAATCTAGTAGTGTTTTCTGCAATTAATTGCACTTTTCATACTTTTTGGTTTGACAATTATACTACGGTTTATACTAATGGTAATTTTCTAATTAACTAACGAATGACTTTTTGGTTGTTTTTATTAATGGATAAAAGGCACTAGGGTTATGAGTTTCTCCTAGGCGAGTATTTAACGGGATCCAATACCTAAGGCATAGATGTTAGCAAGGGGAATATGACATAGCCAATGCACGAAATTAGCCACTCTATATCTCTCGATAGTTTGAGTGGCTTTGCCCTAATTGCCTCTCTCGAGGCCAATTGGGTGTCAAAATTATGCAAGCAATATTGGCTCAAGTAGGGTTTTACTATCTCTTGGTTTAACCCATTAATTGGGACTATCAATCTCTTGATTTCGTCCCAATTCCTTGTTGGGATAATTTTCTAGACTTAAGTTCTCTTTCTTAAGAAGAACTCAAGTCAAATAAACACCAATTAGTGTTTGCAACCACTAATTTTAACATGAAAATCACAAATCAGCCCAAATACCAAATACCCATAAACATCTAAGCCTTAATTTAAAGGACCCATTAAACACTCACACTAGGGTTATGCCACAACCCTAACTAATGGGTTTAGCTACTCATAATGACTGTAGAAATCAGAGAAATAGATGAAGCAAAACCCATATAATTAAATTAAATTCAATGTTGAAATCCTTCTAAAAGTACTCAAAAAGCTGAAGAACGGTCGTTCACAAGCTCCCTACTATATCTCAGTACAAAGCTTAACCTAAAAATAAGAAAAGAATCTACTTATACTTGGCCGAATTTTCTGGACAAAAATACCTCTGCGAGGTCACCGCTGACCACACAAAATGGACCGCGGCCGCGGTGAGGCTTTTGGCTTGGAAATCGTGACCTCTGAACTTGGACACCGCGGTCCGCGTAAACTGGATCGCGGCCGCAGTGGCTTCAACGCGGACTGCGCAAAATGGACTGCGGTCCGTGGTAGTCTCCTGACATTCAAGGCATGGGGTCTCTGAATCTCCTCAGCGCGGACCGCGTCGCGTTGGTCTTGCCTTGAAAACAGCTTCTCTGAATCTCTCCACCGCGGACCACATAAACTGGACCGTGGTCCGCGTTGGTTTGGCCTTCAAAACCACCTCTACGAATCTCTCCACGCGGTCTGCATAGAATGGACCGTGGTCTGCGATGAAATTTTCCTTGGAAAGCACTCTCTGAATCTCTCCAGTGCGGACCGCATAAAATGGACCGCGGTCCGCACTGGTCAATTGAACTTTGCATGTACTTGGTCTTGGTACTTGTGCAGGTTTCACTCCTTTTAAGCAGGGCTTTAACTGTTTGTCATCCTTTTTACTAAACCCTACAACAAGCAAAACAAGTAAGCCTTTGAGACTATTTTGCATACAATTTTATCCAAAACTTAAGTACGAAAGAGTGTAAAATAAGGTAAAATCCCTAGTTATCAACTCCCCTAAACTTAAGCTTTTGCTTGTCCTCAAGCAAACAAAATAAGCCCCACCCCTTTTTGAGTAAATCCAAGAAAATTCAGTTGTCCTAAGGTAACCTCTTCTAGCATCAGTTGGGACTAACAATTGCCCTCAATGCAAATGAATCATTAACAACATTTGACCTTTTAAAACCATGGATTTCAGTGTGACACAAGAGCATCAATAGTTTACTCGACTCATCAATGAAACTCTTACTACAACTTTGGTCATTGTGGAACCCAAACTCATACTCCTCAACTCTCCCTAAGCAAACCTCACTTAAGATTGTAACACTCAGAACGAGGATAATGGGAGTTCACTCATCTCTCTCAAGAAAAAGACTCAAGTCCGGCTCGAAGTACCATAGGCTTTCCCCTTATGTGAGTCACCACTAATGTAAGCTTCATTCAACTCAAGATCATATAGGATTTTTGTGGATACAAGATGAAGGCTTTTGGTTTTAAGGTAGGAAATATTTGGTCAAGGTGAGTTCTATCTTCCCTTAAGCATTTCACTTCTTGTGCACATTCGCTTGACTTCTTGAGTTATTAAGCTCTTTCTGAAGGGTTAGAGAGACACACTGTCACACCTTTTTGTTCAATTCAATCATTTTTCTCCGTTCCAAGCATTCCACACCTTTAATTTCTTTCTTTTTCATTGATTCCCTTTTTATTTCTTTTGACTTGCTCATTCTTTTTGACTTTTTGCTTTTCTTTTCTTTCTTTTTCATTGCCTTTCCTTTTTCTTCCTTTTGTACCTTCTTTTTCACTTTGTTGCATTTCTCGTCTCTCCCTCAAACTTACGTTTTTGCCTTGTGCTTAGGAAAGAAGGGGTGCCAAGAGAGGGTCAAAACGGGTGAAGATTTGTATCATGGTTTGTGAAAGAAACAGGTCTATGGCTCAAGAGGGTTGACTAGGGAAATTGTCATTGGTAGGCTATGGAAATGTTCAAGTTATCACTCGGATCAAGGAGAGCCTATAATCACATCTCAATTCAAACTACACTTAGGATTTCGCCTAGACAAACATTCAGGGCAAGTTCTAGACTAATGGCACGAGACTTGGACTTGCAATTCAAACTCTCACCACTCAAGCTATGGGATTGCTAAAGAAACAGAGTCGGGGGCCCACAACGACCTTAGCTATGATTTGAGCAACACAATGGTCCCGAAAAACCACTTGATGATTATCGGCCAACACAAGAGTCTCAAGATCACGACTTTCACCATCCTAAACACTACGATTTGTTTTTGACCATAGGATCAAAGGCAAAATTGTTAGGCCCAAGTGAAGCTTTGCTTGAGGTACCATTCCTTACCAACTACTATTTACACAAAAAGCAAAAAGAAAAACAGACTCAAACCCTTAAGAAGGTTTTCACACCATCCATACTCGGGAAGAGCCACCCGGTTCACACAAATTCCACCTTTGGAAAGAACCGTGGCATTAAGAAAACCAAAGGCTTATTGCACGCGAAAAATTCAAAACAAGAAGCTACGAAAATAAAATAAGAAGCTATAAAAAGGAAAAATGCGGAAAGTAAAATGCGTAAAGTAGGATGAATATATACAAGAGGGGAATTAATCGAATATACATAAGGGGGAATGAATATATACATTAGAAAGTAACTTCATATACATACCAAAAGTGCAAAAATACGAAAAGTAGCTAGAATGGTAAAGTTATGTACATACCAAAATAAAAAAGAAAGCATAATAAAAGTAGTATCTAATATATACAGTCATCCAAATCCAAAATAGGGCTACCCCCTCAAATGAGAGCTAGCATTGTCCTCAATGCTAACTAACAAAATAAGCTCAAAAGTAAGAAGGAAGAGTCAAGAGAAACTCCCTATAGGCCCTCCGTCTGCATGGGATCCTGAGTATGGGTCCCGGGGTCTGTGGACTGCATGGGGACCTATGACTGGTCCTTAGAACCCTGTGTCTCCATCGGGACCTGGATCTCCTCTGTAACCTGGGCCTGTACTGGTAGCTGTGGCTGACTCGAGGTGCCTCCCTACGGGTCCTCCAACTCTATCACAATGCCCTCAGTACGGGGAAGCACTCTCTTCCTCTTTGTTGGCCTCTCTATCTCCGGCTCTAGCTCAGGCTGTGCACCAGAGTCATGCAGCAGCAAGTCCAATGGCAAGTGATCCTCCTTCAGCTTGTCTATATCCTCCCTTAACTTCTTCACTGACTCCCTGGAGGCACGGGTCTTCCTCAGCTTCTTTGTCTCCTTGGCGAGGTCTTTTAGTTCCTTCCCATGAGTGCCAATAGCGTCCAGAATCAACTTTTTGTTATCAAGGATTTTCTTCTGGTTGGCCAGAAGTTCCTTGAGAGTGTCCTCCACGGACTGTGGGACCTGTGGCGGAGGAGGTGCATCTTGGGCTGCCACCATCGTGGAAAGAACAGACAACTTAGAAGTAGCTGTCTGCATCCAGTTGTTGATACTGGATAGGGTTTGGCTCAGATGGTGGGCAGTCAAAGGGTATGCCCATGATGAAGGAATGCCTGGGGCTGCTGAAGTGGAAGGGCCAACAATGTTTGGGGTGGCTGAGGCAGGGTGAGAATATGCCACTACAACCATTGGCTCTTCAGACTGGCCAGTGGAAGCGGTGGCTTTTCCTTTGAAATTTTTGCTTTTGGGGTTGTCATCACCCTGAAGGCTGTACCAGGAGAATGGAGCCTTTGGCTTCAACTTTACATAAAACTTCCTCTTTTCTACCTTTTGATCTTCAAAGTACATGGTCAATAAATTTGGGAAGGGATAGGCTCTATCACCTTCATTCACCACCCGCTTGATAACCCTTGACATCACATTCCCGACATTGATCGGGATCCCTGCCATGATACAAGCAATCATCATAGCCCGCCTGAGAGGAAGAGAATTTTCATGGAAGGTGGGGTCGAGCCTGCTACATACGAACGTCTCCTAACCTTTGGCCTCAAAATTTAATGTTCTCCTCAGAATCAGTTTCCCTGCTTGCAACCAGTCTGGGGTTTCACCTGGGATTGCCAAGTGCTCCGCTAGCCATGAACGGGCATCATCCCCCAAGTTCAACTTATCAAAGTACTCCGACTCATCTTCATCATCGAAGTTAAGGTACCCGTTTATTGCATTCCCATCAAAAGGTACAGTCAGATTCCGCACCTTAGTCGCCTTGGATTTTGTTTTCAGATAAGCCAAATTAGTGTAGAACTCCTTGACTAGGTGCTCATTTGCCTCCGGCAGCTGGCAAGTGAAATAGTCCCAACCTTTTCTCTCCTTGAACTGTCTCCGCACATTGGGGTTATCCGGCAAAAGGTCCCTTGTGATGAGTTTACGCTCTAGGATCAATTTTCTCTCAGGACACCATATCCGGAATTTATGAAAGGCTGGTTCACTAACAAACCTATCTTGCCATGCTTCTGGGTTTCTTGTTCTTTCAACCCCCCTTACTCGCGGTTCACCTTATGTCTGGGTCTCATCCCCTGCCTCTTATTCTTCGGAGTGATCACCTGATAGAGATGTTGTAGGTGAGGTGGAGTATTCAAGATCACTCCCTGCACCTGAGCCTTCAGACGACTCAGAGTGTGCTGCTGCTTGGGCAGGAGGAGATTCAGAGGGTTCATTTGTCAATCTGAACCTTTCCGGGAAGTCGGGGACAAACTTTGGTGCCGACTCTGACTCAGATCCCTCTCCGGAGGGTGCATACTCACTTCCCAATTGGGAAGCAGCTCTATCCATGGCCGGGATTGTCTTTCTAGTTTCTTTTATTGCTTACCAGACTTGGGGAGTTAGCCTGACCATTCCCTTGCCTCTCCCCCGAGAGGATTCACCCTTTTCGCTTGGTTTACGGCCACCACCTCTTGATTGGACCATAATCTGCAAGTTTAATTCATTTAAAGAATGTTAGTATCCAAGCAGTGTATTTATTCATGAAGAAAACAGTAGCAGAACATTGGATTTGTGTTGCAGAAGTGGAACACCGCGGACCGCACAAAAAGGACTGCGGTCCGCATTGAGGTGGGGTTCAGACTACCCACCTCTCTGAAGATGGTCACCGCGGACCGCATAAAAACAACTGCGGTCCGCACTAGGTGGGGCTAAGAATACCCACCCCTCTAAAGTTGAACTCCGCGGACCGCATAAAATCAATCGCGGTCCGCACTAGGGCACCGCAGACCGCACAAAGAAGCACCGAAGATCCGCAGTTCTCATCTAGGACTTATGTGATATTAAGTCACCGCGGTCCGCACAAAAGCACCGCAGACCGCGACGAGTCCCAATCCTAGGGTTTCACTGTTTATTATTAATTCAAGTTAAATGCATATGTTGTTGATACCCTAGGTGTTTAATCAGTGTACTTAACTAAAATGGGTCTAAATTAAGCATTGTGAACAAACAATACACTTGATTAATGGATTAAAGAAGAGAAAGGGAAAAAAGAAGAAGAAAATCTACTAATTAAACAAGAAAATAACAAAATTAAGAAGTTAGGGAGATAAAATTAAACTTACAAGATGTAGGATGAAGATGAGATGAATGAAATGAATTTCTTGAACTTAGCAATGGTATGCACAGTGAAAATTTTATTGTAGAGAGGGCAAAGAGCGAAAAGTGTAAAATGAGGCCCTCCGATTCTATTTATAGAACTTGGCCTGGGACCCACACTACCTACCCCACCGCGGTTCGCGATCCTTTAAATTTCTGGGCATCTGGGCAATTGGCTACTGCGGCCCGCACAAAATGGACCACGGCCGCAGTGGACCACCGCGGACCGCATAAAATGGTACCACGGCCTTGGTGGCAACTTCAGAGGAAGTGATTTCTTGTGAGATAACTTCGCGGACCGCAAAAAATGTACCGCGGTCCGTAGTGCAAACTTCAGAGAGTTGTATTTCTGGTGAGACAGCTCCGCGGACCGCACAAAATTGACCGCGGTCCGCATTGCAAACTTCAGAGAGATATTATTTTCAACTTAGCCTTGAGCCCTGCATCAAAATAATCCTACAACATCCCACAACCAGTTAGTCAAAAAATAAATCTTATACTACCAAGAAAATCAAAGAAAAACAAAAAATAAAGACATATGGGTTGCCTCCCAAGAAGCGCCTGATTTAACGTCGCGGCACGACGCATGTTACCATGTTCAATTGAGCTTCATCAAAGCCACCACGTGGCTATCTTCAAATTTCTCAAGGTAATGCTTGCACCGGTGCCCATTCACTCAAAAAATCTCCCCATTTTTGTTCTTTAGATCGAGAGCACCAAAGGGTGTAACCAATACAACTTCAAACAGGCCACTCCACTTTGACTTGAGTTTGCCCGAAAAGAGACGGAGTCTAGAATTTAAAAGGAGAACCAAGTCTCCCACCTTGAATTCCCGTTCTTTGGCATACTTATCATGGAGGTAATTCATTTTGTCTTTGTACAAGGAGGAGCTAGTGTATGCATGAAATCAGAACTCATGTAGCTCATTTCATTGATCAACTCTGAGATTAGCAGTTGTGTCCCAATCCAAATTCAACTTCTTCAAAGCCCAAAGTTCCTTGTGCTCCAACTCCACCGGAAGATGAAAAGCCTTGCCATACACCAACCGGTCAGGTGACATACCGATTGGAGTCTTGAAAGCGGCCCGGTAAGCCCAAAGAGTATCATCAAGCTTCCGGGACCAATCCGTACGGTTAGCATTCACTGTCTTGGCCAATATATTCTTGATTTCACGATTGGACACTTCCACCTGGACACTTGCTTTAGGATGGTACGGAGTAGACACCTTATGATTGACTCCATACTTCGATAGCAAAGAATCAAAGGCCCTATTGCAAAAGTGAGACCCCCCATTACTGATGATGGCACGGGGTGACCCAAATCTTGTGAAAATATGCTTCTTCATAAAACCAACCACAGTCCGGGCCTCATTATTGGGAAAAGCCACGGCCTCAACCCATTTTGAAATGTAGTCCACCGCCACGAGTATGTAAGTGTTTCCACAAGAGCTCACAAATGGCCCCATAAAGTCAATACCCCATACATAACAAATATCCACCTCTAGGATAGTATTAAGAGGAATCTCATCTCTCTTGGATATGCCACCCATTCGTTGGCATTCATCACATTGCTTCACCAACTCACTAGCATCTTTGTATAAGGTAGGCCAAAAGAAACCACAACTTAGCACTTTGGAGGCGGTCCGTGCCCCTCCATGATGACCACCATAAGGTGAGGAGTGGCAAGACTCAAGAATCGATCCTTGTTCCTCTTCGGGCACACATCACCGGATGACACCGTCATTGCAAATCTTGAATAAGTATGGTTCATCCCAATAAACATCCATGCTATCCCTCCTAACCTTCTTCCTCTGGTTGGAAGAGAGCTCACAAGGAACAACACCGGTGACAATATAATTGGCATTGTCCCCGAACCATGGCATTTCTTGCATTGACACAGAAAGAGGTTGTTAATTAGGGAAACTATCATCAATTTCAAGCCCATCACTAGGTCGACCTTGCTCCTCCAAGCGGGAAATATGGTCGGCCACTTGGTTTTCACTCCCTTTTCTATCAATAATCTCCAAGTCGAACTCTTGAAGCAACAACACCCACCACATGAGTCTCGCTTTGGAATCCTTTTTGGTCATGAGATACCGGAGTGCCGCATGGTCAGTGTGAACTATGACCTTGGCACCCATAAGATAAGGACGAAATTTCTCCATCGCAAAGACTATTGCCAATAACTCCTTCTCGGTGACAGTGTAGTTCATTTGGGCTGAGTTCATTGTTTTGCTAGCATAATAGATGGAGTGAAAGATCTTGTTCACCCTTTGACCTAAAACCACTCCCACAACCACATCACTAGAGTCACACATTAGCTCAAAAGGAGAGCTCCAATCCGTCACGGTGATAATAGGCGTTGTGGTAAGCTTGTGCTTCAACAATTCAAATGCACTCATGCAATTCTCATCAAAGTGAAATTTGGCATCTTTCTCTAACAATTTTCAAAGAGGATTGACCACATTAGAGAAGTCCTTAATGAAACGTCGATAGAACCCGGCGTGCCCAAGGAAGCTCCGGACCCCCTTAACCGTAGTAGGAGGTGGCAATTTAGAAATCACTTCAATCTTCGCCTTGTCCACTTCAATTCCATTCCTCGAGATTTTGTGGCCCAACACTATCCCTTCTTCCACCATAAAATGGCATTTTTCCCAGTTTAATACTAGGTTGGTCTCTTCACACCGAGCGAGGGCTTTGTCAAGATTGCTCAAACATTCATCAAAAAAATCCCCAACTACACTGAATTCATCCATAAACACCTCGAGGAAGTCTTCGACCATATCAGTAAACATCTCCACATGCACCACTTAAATGTTACGGGTGCATTGCAAAGACCAAAAGGCATTCGGGAGAAGGCAAATGTACCATAAGGACATGTGAAAGTGGTCTTCTCTTGATCCTCCAGGGCAATCAAGATTTGATTATTGCCTGAATACCCGTCCAGAAAGCAGTAGAAAGCCCGAACCGCAAGCCTATCTAACATTTGATCCAAGAAGGGTAAGGGGAAATGGTCCTTGCGAGTCACTTTGTTTAACTTGCGGTAATCCATACACACCCGCTATCCTATGACCGTTCTCGTTGGAATGAGTTCATTTTTGTCATTTTGGACCACTTTCATGCCACCCTTTTTTGGAACACACTGGACCGGAGAAGTCCAAGCACTATCCGATATTGGGTAGACAACCCATGCATCAAGCCACTTGATTATTTCCTTCTTCACCACTTCTTGCATTGCTTCATTGAGCCTCCGTTGGTGTTCTACAGAAGGCTTTGCTCCATCCTCAAGAATGAGCATGAAAAATGCGGGGCTTATTCCCCGAATGTCAGCAAGAGTCCATCCTATGACTTTCTTCCTCCTCCTTAGCACTTTTAAAGTGGAACCTACCTGTAATTGGGTTAGGAAAGAGGAAAGTATAACAGGCAAAGTACGAGAGGACCAAGATAGTCATACCTGAGGTGTGGTGGAATTGGATTCAACTCCAATGTAGGTGGCTCTTCGATTGAAGGCTTTGTCGGAGGAGTTTTCCAATTCTCCAAGTCCAATGATAGCTTTCGGGGACCATAGGAATAAGAACCCATGCCTTGAAGGGAATTGGTAATTTCAATTAAGCCATCCACCACGATGTCATCATGGTTCAATAAAGCTTCCTCCACTGGATATTCAACATTAATCATAGAGTTTGCATCATCAATAATGACCTCGGTGACAAGGTCTATGAAAGAGCATACTTTTGTGCTGTTGGGCTGCTTCATTGATTTGCACACATGGAACACAACCTTTTCATTGCCCACTCGGAAAGTGATCTCACCGTACTCCACGTCAACTAAGGCCTTCCCCGTTGCAAGGAAGGGCCTTCCCAAGATTATGGGGACCTCATAATCCACTTCGCAATCCAATATGACAAAATTCGCGGGCAAAATGAGCTTGTCAACCCGCACCAATACATCATCAATGATTCCTAGGGGCCTCTTCATAGTTTTATCCGCCATTTGAAGACGCATAGAGGTAGCCCTAGGTTGACCAATCCCCAATGTTTTAAAGACTGAGTATGGCATCAAGTTTATACTAGCTCCAAGGTCACACAAAGCTTTAGCAAAATCCGCACTCCCGATTGTACAAGGAATGGTAAAAGCTCTCGGGTCTTCAAGTTTGGGTGCCATTGAATGCACTATGGCACTCACTTGGTGAGTCATATTAATGATTTCGCACTGCATAGACCGCTTCTTTGTGACTAAGTCCTTCATGAACTTAGCATACCCGGGCATTTGCTTTAAAGCTTCAACGAAAGGGACATTGATGGAAAGACCTTTCATCATATCGATGAATTTCTTGAATTGATTCTCTTTATTTTGCTTCGCCAACCTTTGAGGATATGGAGGAGGGGGCCTAGGAAATGGTGCTTTGGTTTGTGGGACCACCAGTTCAGGCATATTAATCATGTGTTCCCTAGACGGGTTCACGTCCCTTTGCAAATCCTCTCCATTATCATGTATATCAATTCTCACCTCACTAGTAGTTGGCTCTTCCACCACTTGCTAAACTTCAATTGGTAACTCATCATTTGGCAATTCATCATCATCAACAACATTTCTCTTTTGTCTAGAAGAACTCGCTTCACCGCCTTTTCCACTTCTTGTGGTCACCGCCATGGCGTGACCGGTATTATTATTGTTCCCACCCTTAGGGTTTACCACTGTATCACTCGGTAGTGCTCCCTTTGGGCGTGTGTTCAAGGCATGAGAAATTTGGCCCATTTGTACTTCAATATTCCTAATGGAGGTGTTGTGGGAAGCCAATTGAGCATCGGAGTATGCATTGCGCTCCATTATTTTCTTGAACATTTGTTCAATTCTTCCCATGTCATTACCTGATGAGCTTTGTCCTTGAGCTTGGTACGGGTGTGGATTTCTTGGTTGTTGGTACATCGGGGGCCTTTGAAAGCTTGACCCCCGGTTACCATTACCACCCCAATTGTTGTTGTTATTGCCTCCGCTCCAATTGTTATCATTGTTGTTCCCCCATTGTTGGTTGTTGTTGTTCCCCCAGTTTCGTGAATTGTTGTTATTGTTCCAATTTCTCTGTCTTTGATTACCCCAACTTTGATTGTTGCCTTGGTTGCTCCAGTTTTGATTGTTGCTTTGATTGTTCCCTTGACTTTGGTAATTATTAGCATACATAACATCCTCTTCTTGATCATCATATGGCTCTTCTTGACTATACCCACTTGGTCCTTGGTCACCTTTATCATTGTTGCTTTGCTTTGGATTTCCCCGAGGTCTTCTTTGGTTTACTGACACATTCACTCCCTCCATGGCATTTACTTTCTTTGGCCCTTGTAATTGTTGAAGCTGTGCCTTGGCAAGTTGGTTCATAGTGGTAGTGAGCTCGGCAATTGCTTGCCTCTGTTCTTGAAGTTCTTTGTGAAGACTGTTGACACCGGACTCACCCTGAGGTACGTTTGCTCTACTTTGCCATGCATGTGTCAGCCATCTCATTTAAGACCTCACATGCCTCGGGGTAAGTCAATTTCATGAAATTTCCACCGGCCAACTGATTGACCACACATTGATTGACAATGTTTATTCCTCGGTAAAAGGTTTATTGAATTAAGGCTTCAGTCATGTCAATTTTTGGACATTCCTTAACCATGGTCGGGTAGCGCTCCCAAAACTCATGCAAAGGCTCATTGGGTTCTTACTTAAAAGCCAATATTTCATCTCTGAGCGCCGCCATGTGACTAGGCGAGAATTGTTTTGCAATAAACTTGTCTGCGAGCTCATCCCATGTGGATATGGAGTGGTTGGGAAGCCGCTCGAGCCAATCAAGAGCCTTCCCTCTAAGAGAGAGAAGGGTAATAACCGCAGTCTCAAAGCATTTTCTGAGACATTCGTTTGCTTACTACCCCAGAAGGTATCCACGAAGCCCTTCAAATGTTTGTAAGCATTCTGGTGGGCGGCTCCAGTGAAATACACTACTATAAAGTAGCAAGATGAGGGTCGGAGCAACTTTTACCCGAAGGATCGGGATCGAATCCACAGGGAGTTATGATTGTGGGAGTTGAGTTTCTAGGTAATCTAGTAGTGTTTTGTGCTCTTAATTGCACTTTTCATACTTTTTGGTTTGACAATTATACTACGGTTTATACTAATGGTAGTTTTCTAATTAACTAACGAATGTCTTTTTGATTGTTTTCTTAATGGATAAAAGGCACTAGGGTTATGACTTTCTCCTATGCGAGTATTTAACGGGATCCAATACCTAAGGCAGAGATGTTAGCAAGGGGAATATGACATAGCCAATGCACGGAATTAGCCACTCTATATCTCTCGATAGTTTGAGTGGCTTTGCCCTAATTGCCTCTCTCGAGGCCAATTGGGTGTCAGAATTATGCAAGCAATATTGGGTTTTACTATCTCTAGGTTTAACCCGTTAATTGGGACTATCAATCTCTTGATTTCGTCTCAATTCCTTGTTGGGCTGATTTTCGAGACTCAAGTTCTCTTTCTCAAGAAGAACTCAAGTCAAATAAACACCAATTAGTGTTTGCAACCACTAATTTTAACATGAAAACCGCAAATCAGCCCAAATACCAAACACTCATAAACATCTAAGCCTTAATTTAAAGGACCCATTAAACACCCACACTAGGGTTGAGCCACAACCCTAGCTAATGGGTTTAGCTACTCATAATGACTGAAGAAATCAGAGAAATAGATGAAGCAAAACCTATATAATTGAATTAATAACTAAAATTGAAAGATTCAATGTTGAAATCCTTCTAAAAGTACTCAAAAAGCTGAAGAAAAGTCGTTCACGAGCTCCCTACTATATCTCAGTACAAAGCTTAATCTAAAAATAAGAAAAGAAACTATTTATACTTGGCCGAATTTTCTAGCCAAAAATACCCCTGCGGGGTCACCGCGGACCGCACAAAATGGACCGTGGCCGCGGTGAGGCTTTTGGCTTGGAAATCTTGACCTCTGAACTTGGCCATCGCGGTCCGCATAAGCTGGACCGCGGCCGCGGTGGCTTCAACGCGGACCGCGCAAAATTGACTGCGGTCCGCAGTAGTCTCCTGACCTTCAAGGAATGGGGTCTCTGAATCTCCTCAGTGCGGACCACGTAAAATGGACCGCGATCCGCGTTGGTCTTGCCTTGAAAACAGCTTCTCTGAATCTCTCCACCGCGAACCGCATAAACTGGACCGCGGTCCGCGTTGGTTTGGCCTTCAAAAACACCTCTCTAAATCTCTCCACCGCGGTCCGCGATGAAATTTGCCTTGGAAAGCACTCTTTGAATCTCTCCAGTGCGGACCGCATAAAATGGATCGCGGTCCGCGCTGGTCAATTGAACTCTGCCTGTGCTTGGTCTTGGTACTTGTGCATGTTTGTCATCCTAGACTAAACCCTGCAACAAGCACAACAAGTAAGCCTTTGGGACTATTTTGCATACAATTTTATCCACAACTTAAGTACGAAAGAGTGTAAAATAAGGTAAAATCCCTAGTTATCAGTCTTCTCCCAATTCCTTATAGTTTTCGAGATATAAGCTGCCAAAGTCAGCCTTGCGCAACACAAAATTCTTCATCATCTTCCCAGATAGCCTGTAGTGTACCAGCCATAACCTTTTGTCCACAAATGCAAATGAAAAATGGTTTACCTTTCGTAAAACTAGACACAAATGGATACAACTTTTGTTTTTACATTATCACAAAATTCCTTATAGATTGCTAGATATGAGCCTCCGAAGTTAGAACTGCATAACAGATATTTTTTTCTTCGCGAACGCAAGGATCTCTTCGCGAAAACGAAGAACAAAGTCCCTGAAGCCAAATCCTTCTTCGCGAACTCGAGAGGATCCTCGCGAACGCGAAGAACAACACCAGGCACCAGCATTAGCTATTGCAAAACAGCTCGAAATGATCCAAAATCACCCCGAAACACACCCGAGCCCTCTGGGGCCCCGTCCAATCACACAAACCAGTCCCGTAACATAACACGGACTTGCTTGAGGCCTCAAACCACATCAAACAACATCGAAATCATGAATCGCACCCAATTCAAGCTTAATGAACTTTAGAACTCCAAATTTCAATATTCGATGCCGAAACCTATCAACTCACGTCCGATTGACCTCAATTTTGCACACAAGTCACATTAGACATGACTGATGTGATGACCCAAATTCCCAACCTTAGGGATCGTGATGGCGCCTAAAATCACACTTTCTAGGAAAGCCAATGTTAGAGTTCGATTAGCTATTTTACTTTGATTATCCATTTAAACATGATAAAATAAATCTAAAGTAAACTTAATCTAATGGTTTTCAATGAATAACTCCAAATATAAAATAATAAACAAATAAATAAACCGAGCCACGAACTATTTATATAAATAACTCTAAAACTACCACAAGGTCTAGTATCACAATTCACGAACTACTAAAGAATACTACAAATAATGGGCTGAAAGAAATAGTATACTGTTTTGAGAAAATACAAAACAATCTCTACGAACTAGGAGAAGACTCTCGTGATCTGCGAACGCCGGCAGATATACCTCGTGTCTCCGGATAATGGATAGCTGCTACTAAAATCTCTAACACTGGATGGTACCTGGATATGCACAAAAGAGTGCAAAGTGTAGTATCAATTCAACCGACACGATGTACTGAGTAAGTGCCGAGCCTAACCTCGACGAAGTAGTGACGAGGCTAAGGCGGGGAAATTATAACTTAACCTGTAACAATATATATAATAAAACAAGAAAAACAATTCTACACAAACAAGAAAGATAAACTGCAACATTAAATAAAATACTCCGTCGCCTATCCCAGGCCTCAGCTGTAACCAAGATCTCACATAAATTTCCAAACTTCACTTTAAAACAACCGTATGTGCATGATACGAGAAACATGAAAGTAAAACAATAAATTTCCAAATATGTGTATTTAAAATCAGTAAAACATAAATATCCTCCCTTATCACTATCATATATTTATATTTTCCTTGTCCACCCTTATCACAGTCATATATACTTCCCCTGTCCACCCTTATCACAGTCATATGTACATTTTCCCTGTCCACCCTTATCACAGTCATATATACATTTCCCCTATCCACCCTTATCACAGTCATATATATTTGTATATTTATCAAAACTTTCACAATTCAGGTCAAGCCTTTCACACACTTTTGTCTCAACAATTGTAAGCAGAAAACAGTATATATCATAATCTTTAACCAATATCATTTCACTATGAAACCAACAAGAATATATGTAAATACCATAACGCTGTCAATCCAGCTCAGTCTTATGTGCCATAAAAAAATCAAGAGAACATCCAACACTTTTAACACACTTGCAACAATAATTGTAAATAATCTAATGAACCTCAAATATCCATGTAAACCTCGATAATCATAAATCAGTTAAGCCAGGAAGCAAATTAATGGGAGATGGGAAAAGGGATCATGTTAAACAACAATTTGGTAGTGCATAGATACTCGTCACCTAACCTATATACTACACACAAGCAATTTCACATAACAATCAAGTTGGGGATTCCTATTCCCTCAAGTCAAGGTTAAACCAAGCACTTACCTCAAATTCGTAGGCCACTCACTGCTCAATTATAGCTTTTCCTTCTGTTCACCTCCAATACACTCGAATCTAATCATAATTAACTTAATATCATTAATTAATTCTAAAGGAACTAACTTTATTGAAAATTATAATTTTTCCTAAGTTCTCTCAAAAAACGTGAAAACCAGACCCCCGGACCGCTTGGTCTAAACTCGGGGTTCGGACCAAATTACGTTTACCCATTCACCCACGAACCCGAATATACAATTAGTTTCGAAATCCGACCTCAATTCGAGGTAAATATTCGATTTTTACAAATTCCCTAAAATGTTTAAATATAGCTGGGCAGGCCTTCTACGCGTTCGTGTGGGCCTGCCCGCGTTCGCGTAGGGTCCAGGCCTGTTGGCCTTTGCGTTCGCGGTGAGGGTGGTGCGTTCGCGTAGCTTTAAATAGATGGGCCTTCGCGTTCGCATAAACAGGGCTGCGCCCGCATAGAGGAAGACCAGATCCCCCTCCCCCAGGACCGTTACATTATGCGTTTGCGAGGACCAGACTGCGTTCGCGATGAACAAGAAAAGGGCCATCATGCTTTATTCTACGCGTTCGCGACAAGGGCCATGCGAACGCGAAGAGTAAAATTCTTGGCACCTGAACATCAATCTACCACAATATTTTAAGTGCAAAAATATCCCGTGGCCTATCCGAAACTCACCCGAGCCCTCAGGCTCTAAACAAAATATGCACGCAAGTCTAAAAACATCATACGAATTTGATCGTACGATCAAATCATGAAAATAACATGTAAAACTATGAATTAAACCTCAAAACTCATCATTTTTCTCAAGAACACTTAAAGTTCATTATTTCTCAACCGGGCGTCCAAATCATGTCAAATAAACTCAGTTTTCATCAAATTTCACCGTTAGCATTTAAATACTATAACAAATATGTACCGGGCTCCAGAACCAAAATACGGGCCCGATACCAATGGTTTCAAACATTAATTCTTTTCTTTATTTCATTAATATTTCAGCAAAACAATTTCTTTCAAAAATTGATTTCTAAGGCTTGGGACCTCGGAATTCATTTCCGGGCATACGCCCAAGTCCCATATTTTACTGCGGGCCTCTCGGGATTGTCAGAACATAGATCCGGGTCCATTTATTCTAAATGTTGACCAACATCAACTATAATCAAATTTTAACTCTAAAACTCACTATTACTCATATTTTTCACATAAAAGCTTTTCGGTTTCACGCCCGGATTGCACGCGCAAATCGAGGTATTTAAAATTTATCTTTTTATGGTTATTAAGCCTAGAACAGAGTCTAAATTCATAGAATGACCCCTTGGATCATCACAATCTCCACCTCTAAAATAAATGTTCGTCCTTGAACGGACATAGAAAATTACCTGAATTGGCGAACAAGTGTGGATACCTACTTTGCATGTCCAACTCAGACTCCCATGTAGCTGCCTCAACAGGCTGGCCGCTCCACTGCACTCCAACTGAAGGAAAACTCTTAGACCTCAACTGACGAATCTACCGGTCTAAAATGGCTACCGGCTCCTCTTCATAAGTCAAGTCTTTGTCCAATTGGACAGAGATGAAATCTAACACGTGGGACGGGTCACCATGATATTTTTGGAGCATAGACGCGTGGAATACCGGATGAACTGAGGATAACCCTGGAGGAAACACAAGTCTATAAGCTACCTCCCCCACTCTATCAAGAATCTCAAACGGCCCGATATACCTAGGGCTCAACTTTCCCTTCTTTCCAAACCTCATAACACCCTTCATGGGCAATACCCGAAGCAGTACTCTTTCTCCAACCATGAATGCCACATCACGAACCTTACGATTGGCATAACTCTTTTGTCTAGACTGAGCTGCACCAAGTCTCTCTTGAATGATCTTGACCTTATCTAAGGCCACCTGAACCAAGTCTGTACCCAGTAACCGAGCCTCTCCCGGCTCAAACAATCCAACTGGCGATCTGCACCGTCTACCATACAATGCCTCATAAGGATCCATCTGAATACTCGACTGATAGCTATTATTATAAGCAAACTCCGCTAACAGCAAAAACTAATCCCACGAACCTCCAAAGTCAATAACACAAGTGTGGAGCATATCCTCCAAAATCTGAATGGTACGCTCGGACTGCCCGTCAGTCTAAGGGTGAAATGTTGTGCTAAACTCCACTCGGGTACCCAATTCACGCTGAACTTCCCTCCAAAAGTGCGAAGTAAACTGCGTACCTTGATTAGAAATGATAGATACAGGCATACCATGAAGGCGAACAATCTCTCGAATATATAACTCAGCCAACCGCTCCGAAGTATAAGTACTCGCCACAGGATTGAAATGTGCTGATTTAGTCAGCCAATCCACAATAACCCAAACTGCGTCAAATTTACTCTGAGTCTGTGGGAGTCCAACAACGAAGTCCATAGTGATACACTCTCACTTCCACTCAGGAATCTCTATCTGCTGAAGCAAACCACTAGGCCTCTAATGCTCATACTTTACCTGTTGACAAGTTAAGCAACGAGCCACATAAGCAACAATGTCCTTCTTCATCCTCCTTCACCAATAATGCTGCCTCAAATCCTGGTACATTTTGGCTGCACCTAGGTGAATCGAATACTTAGAACTGTGAGCCTCCTCAAGGATAAACTCACAAAGGCCATCAACATTAGGCACACATATCCGGCCCTGCATCCTCAATACACCATCCTCTCCAACTGTAACGTACTTGGCACCACCGTGCCGAACCGTGTCCCTAAGAACCATTAAATGCGGGTAATCATCCTGCCGCTCCTGGATACGCTAAATTAGAGAAGACCGAGCGACTGTACAAGCTAGAACATTGATGGGAGAAATATCCAACCTCACGAACTTATTAGCCAACATCTGAATGTCTGAAGCTAACGGTCTCTCACCGACTGGAATATACAAAAGGTTGTCCATACTCACCGCCTTCCTACTCAATGCATCAGCCACCACGTTGGTCTTCTCTAGATGATATAATATGGTGACATCATAATCCTTCAGTAACTCTAACCATCTCCGCTGCCTCAAATTTATATCTTTCTGCTTGAATAAGTACTTGAGACTGCGATGGTCAGTAAAAACCTCACACGGCACACCATAAAGATAGTGCCTCCAAAATTTCAATGCAAGAACAATGGATGCCAACCCTAAGTCATGAACATGATAATTAATCTCATGGACTTTCAGCTGTCGAGACGCATATGCAATCACCCTGCCATCTTGGATCAATACTGCTCCAAGTCCAACTCGGGAAGCATCACAATACACCGTGAAAGAACCCGAACCTGACGGTAACACCAACACCGGTGCTGAAGTCAAGGCTGTCTTGAGCTTCTGAAATCTCGCCTCACACTCGTCTGACCATTTAAATGGGGCACCTTTATGAGTCAATTTAGTCATTGGAGCTTCTATGGATGAGAACCCCTCCACAAAACGACGGTAGTAACCCGCCAAACCCAAGATGCTCCTGATCTCCGTGGCTGTAGTGGGTCTAGGCCAGTTCTTGACTGCCTTTATCTTCTTAGGATCAACCTGAATACCCTCAGATGATACGATATGTCCCAAGAAGGCTACCGAATCTAACCAGAACTCACATTTAGAAAACTTGGCATACAACTGATTATCTCTCAAAGTTTGGAGGGCTATACGGAGGTGCTGCTCATGCTCTTCCCGACTGCGGGAGTATATAAGAATATGATCAATGAAAACGATTAAGAAAGAGTCCAGATAAGGCTTGAAAACTCGATTCATCAAATCCATAAAGGTTGATGGAGCATTGGTCAGCCCAAAAGACATGACAAAAAATTCATAATGCCCATACCTTGTCCGAAAGGCTATCTTAGGAATATCGGACGCCCTAATCTTCAGCTGATGATAGCCCGACCTCAAATCAATTTTCAAAAATACTCTATCTCCCTGAAGCTGATCAACTAAGTCATCAATTCTCGACAACAAATACTTATTCTTGATAGTAACTTTATTCAGCTGTCGGTAATATATACACATCCTCATCGACCCATCTTTCTTCTTTACAAACAAAACCGGTGCACCCCAAGACGAGACACTAGGTCTGATAAAACCCCTATCTAGCAAGTCTTGCAACTGTTCCTTCAACTCTTTCAATTCTGGTGGGGCAATCCGATATGGAGGAATAGAAATGGGTTGAGTTCTCGGAGCCACATCAATACAAAAATCAATATCCCCATCGGGTGCCATCCTTGGAAGGTCTGCAGGAAATACCTCAGTAAACTCACGAGTGATAGGAACTAACTCTATGGAAGAAACCTCAGCATCAGAGTCACGAATATGAGCCAAATAAGCCAAACACCCCTTCTCCACCATGCGGCGAGCCTTAGCATATGAAATCACTAGGCTGGGAGAATGACCAGGAGTCCCTTTCCATTCTAATCAAGGCAACCCCGGCAAAGCTAAGAAAACTGTCTTGGCGTGACAATCCAAGATGGCATAATAGGGAGACAACCAATCCATGCCCAATATAACATCAAACTCGACCATGTCTTGAAGTAAAAGATCCACACTAGTTTCAAGACCTTTAATGACTACTACGCACAAACGATACACACGATACACCACAATAGCATCCCCCAGCGGTGTAGACACATAGACAGGAACACTCAAGGAATCACGGGGCATATTCAAATACGAGGCAACATAGGATGAAACCTAAGAATAAGTAGACCCAGGATCAAACAAAACTGAAGCAACTCTATCACAAATTGAGATGATACCTGTAATAACAACGTCAGAGGACTCCGCCTCAGGCCTGTCTAGAAATGTATATAGTCGGGGCTGGGGCCCGTCACCCTGAACCATACCTGTGGGAGGACCTCCACCTCTAACGGGCTGGCCTCTCCCCTAGCTACCTGACCTCCACCTCTAACATTCTGGCCTCTACCTCTAACTACCTGACCCTTACCCCTTGCTGGCTGGGCAGGTGGTACTGGAGTTGGTGCCGGAACTATGGAGCGAGAACCTTGATGTTGAAACGGATTACCTGCATATTTCGGACGAGTCCTCCGAACATGCCCATATTCACCACAGTCGAAACATCCCTCCTGATAAGTATGCTGACCCGAACGAACCGGCTGACCACGGAGAAAACTTCGCAGAGAAAAATTATAATTTTTCCTAAGTTTTCTCAAAAATATGAAAACCCGACCCCGGGCCTGCTTGGTCTAAACTCGGGGTTTGGACCAAATTACGTTTACCCATTCACCCACGAACCCGAATATACAATTTGTTTCGAAATATGACCTCAATTCGAGGTAAAGATTCGATTTTTACAAAATTCCCTAATTCTACCCAAACCCTCAATTTTTACCATGAAAATTCATAGTTTTTAATTTAAATGTGATGAAAAACATTGGGTAATTGAAAGAGAAGAGTTTAGAATTGATTACCAACAACTTGGGGATGAACTTTGGTGAAGAAATTCGTTCTTAGGGCTGTGGGGTTCGAAAATTTTGAAGAAGAAGGGTTCTGTCCGTTTTTAAAAGGTTTAAATATAGTTGGGCAGGCCTTCTACGCGTTCGCGTGGGACTGCCCTCGTTCGCGTAGGGTCCAGACCTGTTGGCCTTCGCGTTCGCGGTGAGGGTGGTGCGTTCGCGTAGCTTTAAAAAGCTGGGCCTTCCCGTTCGCATACACAGGGCTGCGTCCGCATAGAGGAAGACCATGTCCCTCTCCCCCAGGCCCGTTACGCTATGCGTTCGCGGGGACCAGACCGCGTTCACACTGAACAAGAAAATGGCCAGCATGCTTTACTCTATGCGTTCGCGACAAGGGCCATGCGAACGCGAAGAGTAAAATGCTTGGCACCAGAACAACAATCTACAACAATGTTTTAAGTTCAAAATATCCCCCGTCCTATCTGAAACTCACCCAAGCCCTCGGGGCTCTAAACAAAACATGCACGCAAGTCTAAAAACATCATACGGACTTGCTCGGGCGATCAAATCAAAAAATAACATGTAAAACTATGAATTAAACCTCAAAACTCATCATTTTTCTCAAGAACACTTAAAGTTCATTATTTCTCAACCGGACGTCCAAATCACGTCAAATAAACTCCATTTTCCACCAAATTTCACATTTAGCATTCAAATACTATAACAAATCTGTACCGGGCTCCGGAACCAAAATACAGGCTCGATACCAATAGTTTTAAACATTAATTCTTTTCTTTGTTTCATTAATATTTTAGCAAAATAATTTCTTTCAAAAGTTGATTTCTAAGGCTTGGGACCTCGGAATTCATTTTCGGGCATACACCCAAGTCCCATATTTTACTGCGAACCTCCTGGGGTCGTCGAAATACAGATCCGGGCCCGTTTACTCAAAATGTTGACCATAGTCAACTATAATCAAATTGTAACTCTAAAACTCACTATTTCTCATATTTTTCAGATAAAAGCTTTCCGAATTCTTACTAGAGCTCAAAACGATCTGTCGAGTTGTTACATTTGCATACCAAACACCGGAAAATAGTAAAAATACTACTTGTTTTTCAAGAAAATATTTTCTTCGAAAATATTTTTCGCGGGAAATATTTTCATCATACCAAAAAAACCTTTACTTACAAAGCCTTTTTGTAATGACCAAATGGTAGTATCATTATAAGCATGAGCATGATCCCAAATTACCTAAAATACAGCAATAGAAAAATCTTATTTAGTGTCACGTTAAGTAAAAAAGTAATGTCAAGAACCAGACTCATAGTGTCGCTCCAGAAAATAAAAACCATTGAGGTCTAACTTAGGTAAAGAAATATCCATCAGATAGAAATAGTAGTAGTTGTCTACATTATTTTCTTATAACATCTTAGGGAGAAGATGAATAATGACCCAAATGTATATAAGACAATATTGACTTGGTGGTTCTAGAATAAAAAGAAGTGAACTCATAACATAAATCAGATTATCTCATCGGTATAAAATCCCCTTAAACTTTATTAGAAACAATTACCTTGATGAGTTGCTCGTATCCTGCTTCTAACATCATATGGCAATACTTGCATCTGCACTCGATAGCAAAGATACTGGAAAGCGTTATTGATGTTCAGTTGCATTTGCTCACATTGAACAAGAATATAGCATAATGAAAAAATTAAACACATTCAGAAGCCACTTAATTGTTCTATCACCTAGTTGAATGACCCTGTACATCCTTTGTGAATATAACAGATCAACTGATAAAAAGTAACTATAACTTTTATATAATGTAGTAGGTGGGGTGTTGATAGTTTATTTCTTTTGATCTCAGGTTCCTCTTTGGGTAGCTATTGGATAGTAAGCTGCAAGATAACAAAAATAGGTGACAACAAATAAGTGCATTACCGATCTTTCGGAATATTGTTCACATAGCCTTTCTCTATTCTCCTTGTGTTCTTAATACCATTCATGACTACCAAGAAATTGAATAATATAGTCAAAAAATACATGCATGTGCAAACGTAGTCTACAATACCTTTCAGTAAATTCAAAGTTTTACTATGGGGATCAGCTAAGATGGAGGACGAAGGAGAAGAGGCAAAATCCCGAAAGAACACCTTAGTACAACCCGCTTAAATCTCCCAAAAGTTACGACATGTCAGAGGTTGTACGTTGAGGCTATTTGGATAACCCAAGAAATTTGACATCAAATATTTAAAAGACAACATGTGTTGCAGAATTAAGTTAAGGAGCCGAATGCATAGGTAATTCTAGAACAACAGAAATATATGTACCTTTTAGAGTTTGTGATGTCGCGACAAATATCGTATGATCGACAATCATCTTCTCTAGTCTTGCTTCGGTGTATGTAACGACCCGGTCGGTCGTTCCGTGAGTTTTAGCCTGTTTTTCTCATTCCTGCTTCATTATGTGTTGTTCAGTTATTTCATGTTGTGTTAAGGTGGTCGGCTCGGGTTCGTAGTGATTGTGGAGAGAAATGAGACACTTAGTCTCTTAAGTTTGCCTTATGGTTAGAAAAGTCAACCGAAAGTTGACTATTAGGTAAATGACCTTGGAATGTGGATTTTATGGCTCAGATAACTTCGTTAGGTTATTTGGGACTTAGGAGCGTGTTTGGAATGTGGTTGTGAGGTCCGGAGTAGAATTAGGCTTCAAATGGCGAAATTGAGTTTTTGGCGATTTTCGGTCGGCAATGGAAAATAGGTTATCAGAGTTGGAATGGAGTTCCGAGAGTTGGATCAGGTTCGTAGTGTTATTTTGGATGTACGTTCAAATTGTTGGTCAATCGGACGTGTTTTGGGTGGTTTCGGCATCATTGGCAAAATTTAGAAGTTTCTAAGTTCTTAGGCTTGAATCCGAGGTGAATTTGGTGTTTTGACGTTGTTTTGGGTGTTTCGAAGGCTCGACTAAGTTTGAATAAGTTTATGGGATGTGTTGGCATGTTTGGTTGAGGTCCCGAGAGCCTCGGGTGAGTTTTAGGAGGTTAACAAATTATTTCGGACTTGGGAAGAATTCAGAATTTCTGCTGGTGTTCATGTTTGGTGTTTTTCTATGCGATCTCATGAGTAAGAATGCGATCACATAGGCTATCTAGGGGTCAACATAGTTTTTGTTCTACACGATCACCTTAGTGTGGTCGCGACCGCGTGAAGGTATGGACTGTGAGCAGTGCAATCGCGGGGGGATGTCCGTGATCGCGTAGGGGCTAAGGCACGTGAAGGGGCTTCGCTGTTGTTCTGTGTGAACGCGTGGGGTAGTAACGTGAACGCTTGGAGTGAGTTGGGTCAGTGCTTCGTGAATGCGTGGCATTTCACGCGACCGCACTGAAGAAAGGGAAGCAAGGCAGAAACTTTAAATTCAAAATTGAGGGTTTTAAGTCCAAAATCACAAAGGCCATTAGAGAGCTCGGGAGAAGGTGAAATTTGAGGGGATTTTTAGTGGATTTATTGGGGTAAGTATTCTTCACTCACATTTGGTTTAATTTCATGATTTAGTCTTGAATTTTATCATTTAATCTGAGAAATTAGAGTGAAAATTTTGGGAAAATGGGAGAAACGTTTGAGAATTGCTTTTGGTGTTTTGAATGAGCAATTGAGGTCGGATTTGGATGAATTTGATATGGGTAGAATCGTGAGGGAATATAGATTCTAGTTTTCTGATTTTGATCGAATTCTGAGACGTGGGGCCGAGGGTTGAGTTTGGCCAATTTCGGGATTTTTGGTTAATTATTATAATTTTCGAATGTGCTTCGTTCCTTGGCATATAATAATGATATAAATCTAATTTTTGGCTAGATTTGGAGCAATCGGAGGCCGAGTATAAAGGCAAAGGCATCGTGGGCTAGGATTTTAGCCGGTTTGAGGTAAGTAACATTTCTGAACTTGGTTCTGAAGGTTCGAAACCTCGAACTATATGATATATGACTATAATTAAGGTACGCACATGCTAAATGACGGGCGTGGGGGCGTACACCGAGTGATTGGTGTCCTGGCTTATCCCATGGAACCATCTAGTAGCTATTACGGATTGATATCCGCACTTTTATTGATGTAGTTAATGTGAATATGCTAGAAATCATGTTAAGTCAAATGCTAGGGATTCACGCCGAAAATGCTGAGACCCGAGTGGTCGTATATTAGTGTCTCCTTATGTGTTTATTTGATTTCATATATTCATTCCTTTCATAGAATATCATTTCATGCTTCAGTCTCGGTAATTGTTAATTTTGTGTACTTATCATTATTTCGGGCTAGTTCATGCATTTGTGAGCCCATGTGAGTAAGACTGGAGAGTAATGACTGAGTGAGGCCGAGAGCCTTTTATGGTGAGACAGTTATGAGGTCGGACTGCACACCGCAGCGATACTCTGATCATGCCTTCGTTGGCTTGATATAGCGCTTTGGCTAATAGGAGCTCCCGGAATCTTTACACCCCAGTGAGCGCATTGATATTTGAGGGATGGATCTTGTCCGAAGTAATGATATTAAGGGATGGATCTTCCCTGGACATGGATCTTGTCCGAAGTGATGATATTGAGGGATGGAGCTTCCGTGGATATGGATCTTGTCTTAGCGTTGTATTCCGAAGATGGATCTTCTCCGTGGGGCTAGATTTGCCTTCCTTGGTACTGAGTGACTACGGTCACCTGTGTTGATGTATATTACGGGATGGATATTCCTTGGGCCCCGAGATCCATATACAGTACCGAGTGGACTCATATGTGAGAGAGAGTGTGAGCACTATGTGCATTTCATACAGTTGGCATATTGGCATGTAGAATATACTGAGTTATACATGAGTTGCTGATCATATCTGAATCATTATGTTTCTTTCATTGTCTGTTAGAACTGTGAACATGCCTAGATTTTGTACATTGTTTCATTACATTTATCGAGGTTTAGTCCGTCACTACCTCTCAACCTATAGTTTGGGTTCGTTACTTCTGAGTTGGTGTACTCACATTACCCCCTGCATTTTGTGTGCAGATCTAGGTATATCGGGACCCGGTAGTGGTTGTTGATTTGCTGTCAAAGTTCCTTTTGGAGTCTTTGAGGTAGCAGCTAGCGATCGCATCCTCGTATTCTCCTTCTTTATCTTCCTGTCGCATTTTTATTATTTTAGACTATGTTGTCTATTTTGTATTTTGACATTCTTATGTTGTAGTAGCTCATGACACGGTGACACTAGATCTAGGTTTGGGTTTTACTTTGGCTTATGTTTCTTAATGATGATCAAACTCTAATGCTAATTAAACATGAGACTCATGCTGCAAATATAATGGATTTTCTGAAAATAGCTTTTAACCAAGGAAATGTGTGGCTTGCCTGATTTCATGATAGGCACCATCACGACTGGGTAAAATGGGGTCGTGACAAGTTGGTATCATAGCTCTAGATTATATAGGTCTCACTAGTCATGAGCATGTTTAGTAGAGTCTTGAGGATCCGTACGGAGACGTTTGTACTTATCTTCGAAAGGCTGCAGAACCTTTAGGAAATCCCATATTCTTGAATTCTTGTCGTGCGAATTTATTCAGCCAAAAGCGTAACTCTTTGAACCATTTTCATGTATTCGAATGCGCACGTGAGCGCTCGGTATCAGATGTGCATCGACGACTTGTGACTTCCACGGGTAAGGTGCGAGATGTGACTTTAGCAGGTTGATAATGGTCCATTTTGGAGGACTTGAGGCCGGGTTTTTGTCTGTGGCTTGAGTGCTAAGATTCGATTGTGTGGGCACGTGCATTTGGGACCTATATGTCCGTTTGTGTCCTTATTGGTGAGATTTTTTGACAGGATAACTATGTGGTGAGTGTGATTCGATGGTGAGATGTGTTCATGTTGTTTGATTGTGACAGAAAGAATTGGCTGGGATGTAGTTAGGACCATTGGGTGTTTGACCTCTGTCTTGAGTTGGCATATGGCTTCGAGTTATCAGAGTTCCCTCATGTTGTTTAGTTGTGGAGTGAAACGGATCTTTCTATTGTGTTTTGAGTTCCTAGCGATGTCTTTTGGGCTGACCAATGCCCCAGTAGCGGTCGTGTATTTGATTATCAGTGTATTCCAGCCGTAATTATACTCCTTCATTATTGTATTCATTAATAGATTCATGGCGTACTCACGTGGCCAAGATGAGCATACTCATCATTTGAGGAGGGTAATATAGAGAATGATGGAGGAGAAGCTTTATGCAAAGTTCGCCAAGTGAAAATTTTGGGCTCAGTTCAGTAGCATTCTTGGGGGCACGTGGTGTCCAGTGAGGGTATTCAAGTGGTCAGACGAGTGTGGAGAGAGCTTCCAGAAGCTCGAGATTGCTTTGACCACAACTCCAATATTAGTTCTGCCATCAGCTTCAGGTTCTATTACCGTGTATCTTGATGCCTCGAGGATAGGCATTGGTTGTGTTTTAATACAAGATGGTATAGTGATTGCGTGATAGCTATGATTTTTGGAAGGGCATAGAGATGATATCAGTTTGAGGCTAAGCAGGCGGGGTTATCTCCCGCGGGGTGTCCTGAGGTTGTGTGATCCTTAGGTAGTTTTATAGCAAGTACTCTTTATCAGTAATTGAGATATGTTGCAATTTGAGTTTAGATCGCTTGTGGAAGTTGGCATGACTACTACAATGGTGAAGGCGGGGTTTGCAAATGATTTAAGACATTAGATAGTTGGTGTTATATGAGCTTATGAAGTATTTTGTTGAACCTCACGGCGGTATTGTGGCGGTGATAGCGTATGTGCAATGTGAGTTATTGGTTGCCTTAATCTTTGTCTTTGAGCCAAGTGGGGGAGTCTGTTAATGATAAGTTGATTGCACAATTATGTGTTGTATTGGTTTCAGTTCGAGGGATATTGGTGAATCAGATATGACCTGTAGAAGTGGAGTCTGGGAATGTCTCGAGTAATGGAAATTCTTTGATACAGGTTGTAATGTACTCCATGGGTAGATGGGTTTTATTGAATAATTGAGTTGTAATTATAAAAGGTGTAGTGTGTGCAGTGTATGAATTTTCTTGTTGTTTCAAGAGTGTGGATTACTTCGTAGTACGTTGGTGTGCAAATGGGGCCAGGTCGTTCTGTATGCTTGATCAGTGTAATTGAGATTTGCGTAGAGTGGATGACTCTCGAGAATGGTTCTGATGGATTCAAGGTTCATACATATTAATTGGGAATCGTTAAGATGTGTATTTGTCTAGAATTGAGATTTACGTGGAGGGTGTTGAGACTTGTGACATTTCTACATTATCATGGATTCTACATATCAGTATCAGGAAAGTGAAGGTAATGGCTTTACATTCGCATGAAGTCTCTTCAAGGTAAGTATTTTGAATGTGGTACTTTTAGGGGTATTTGAGAAGAGTATTCGGCAGCTTACGAGCCTTAAGCGGTACTGTCTTATGCTTGGGTCTCGTGTGGTGAGTCTATGCTGAGAATTGCGGTTTTATGGCAAGGAGAAGTATCAATTCGAAGGTAAGTCAAAAGGAACTTGGATAAATAGGACAACTTTGTAATAGGTCGGATCGACATGGTAAGGGATATGATTAGTTGTTTGGGTGTTTATGAGGCAATGAGTTTTTACATGTGTTTCTTAGCAATGCTCTTGGGTTTTGGTGACCTGCGTAGCATGGTTGAGTTAGAAGGATTCAGTCCTGACGGATTGGTGTTGTACAAATGGGATTCAGATAGTTTCTGATGGTTTCTACCACGGTTAGAGATTTATATTTTCTACTGGCGTGAGGTGCAGGTGATGTATAGTGATTGTGCTTTTGAATGGGATCAAATGGAAAGTTCTTGGCTAGTTGGGTACATAGTTGCTTATGGCTCGGAAAGGAGCATGAAGTTCTCATATTTATCATAGGATGGCATGGGTACGGGGTATGTTGTGTAGAGATTGAGATTTGCGTGTGTGGGGTCTCAGTTGAGCTCTGGAAGGAAGGTCATAAATTCTTAGGCAGCATGGGCAGTTTCAGATGACTAGGTAGATGATATCACTCATTGGGTGGCTTGATGAGGGTGTACATTTTATAAAGGGCAATGTGAGCAGTTAAGGGTGCTTCATTAATATTGCGACGCTCTCTTGTTGGATCGACTGCTGATACTCAAGGTTGCTTGGTGACCCGGAAGAATTATAAGGGTATCCCTCGTGGAATGATTGAGTATTAGGGATGTGTTATATATTCGAGCGGTGGAGTTGGGATCAGATATGGTAATTTGTGCGCTTCATGGACTTCGAGACTGAGAGTTCTCATAAACAGATTATTTTGTGGTTGTGGACAGTGAGGATGCGAGCAAAGCTAGTCAGATGTTAGTAATTGCCATGATTCAGTCATTGTGAACCTTCGGAGAGTTATCTATCTGTTGTGGGTGACCAGAGTTGATTTAGGGTTATTGGCATGCCCAGTATAGGTGTGTTTGTTTTGCACCGAGTCGGAATTATTGACTCCGAATTGCTGTCGTCGAGGGATATACCATTCGATTGTCATTGAGCTTATTCATATTCTGGAGGGATCTATGTGTTACCCTTCGGTGTTGCGAGAAGTGGTGATTGTTGGTTATGTGCACATGTGGTGCGGATTTATTTGGGCTTTATAGCGGATTTGAGTAAGGTAAGTAATTGGGTATTGTGGGATTGTGACGTATTGGTTATGTTCTTTCTGATTCGCATGGCATGGTATCGTCTAATTCCCCCGTGGTTATGGAAATGCACTTGGAGCACTTGATGTCGAATTGCGCATGGTTATTGATTTTGAGAAAGGTGGCTTGAAGTATTTCATGTGGACCAGCGTTTGGATGGGATCACGTATTGTAGTGGAGTTATGCGGAGGTATGATCCTTGGTGTCAGATTCGTTTGTTTTGATTTTACGATGTGTGTCAGGCTCTTAGCATGGTGTTGTTATGGTAATTGTTAATGGCGGGATAGTCCTCTCGTGTGAATCTTTTCTATGATTTGAGTTCGTGGGATATTGCTACTGAGTGCACGAGTTGCACAGGTTATGGCTTTGGATTCTATTGATGCGTCATGTTATCAGAGTGGTCGTGTTGGATAAGAAGAGGTCATTGGGCCTAGAATGAATACTGCCAGAGTTGACTACAACATGGTTGGAAGGATGATATCGGAAGTTGGCTTAGAAATCTTCTATAGTTCCTGTCGGAGAAAGGGGGAGATCCATGACTGGATGATCGGACGAATGGTTGCTAGTTTCTACTTGTTTCTTTCATCATCAGCAGTATATGAAAGTGTTAGAGCAAGGCATTGCTTGATAAGAGGTTATGTACCGGTATTGGGTTGTTTTGAGCAGCTATTGTGATTAGGAGTTATCGCTATGAGTGTTTGAGTCATGAGGTATATTATGTGCTTACATCTTGGGTTGCGAATATGTCATGATACAGCGTGTTCAGACTTATTCAGTTTATAGTTGTGGAATTTTGATCTCGTAGATTATTTCAGAAGTGGGAATTTGGTTCTAAGGTTTATGGGTCAGGTTAGATTTCGAAATTTCAATTGTGTTGTGCTACTGGACCTATATGGGATAGGGTGATCTGGGATCACCCTCGGGTATGTGCATGGTAGGTTACACGGCAATTTTGGTGGTTTTTGGAAAAACTCTAGGCACGTTCGAGGACGAACGTATGTTTAAGTGGGGTAGAATGTAACGACGTCGTTCCGTGAGTTTTAACCCATTTTTCTCATTCCTGCTTCATTATGTGTGGTTCAGTTATTTCATGTTGCGTTAGGGTGGTCGGCTCGGGTTCGGAGTGACTGTGGAGAGAAATGAGACACTTAGTCTCTTAAGTTGGACTTATAGTTAGAAAAGTCAACTGGAAGTTGACTATTAGGTAAACGACCTCAGAATGTGGATTTTATGGCTCGGATAGCTTCGTTAGGTGATTCGCGACTTAGGAGCGTGTTTGGAATGTGGTTGTGAGGTCCGGAGTAGAATGAGGCTTGAAATGGCGAAATTTAGTTTTTGGAAATTTCCGGTCGGCAGTGGAAAATAGGTTATCAGGGTCGGAATGGAATTCCGAGAGTTGGATCAGGTTCGTAGTATTATTTTGGATGTACGTGCAAATTTTCTGGTCAATCGGACGTGTTTTGGGTGGTTTCGGCATCATTGGCAAAATTAAGAAGTTTCTAAGTTCTTAGGCTTGAATTCGAGGTGAATTTGGTGTTTTGACGTTGTTTTGGGTGTTTTGAACGCTCGACTAACTTTGAATAAGTTTATGGGATGTGTTGGCATGTTTGGTTGAGGTCCCGAGGGCCTCGGGTGAGTTTCAGGAGGTTAACGAATTATTTCGGACTTGGGAAGATTTCAGAATTTCTGCTGGTGTTCTTCTATGCGATCGCGTGAGTAAGAATGCGATTGCATAGGCTATCTAGGGGTCAACATAATTTTTGTTCTACACGATCGCCTTAGTGTGGTCGCGACCGCGTGAAGGTATGGACTGTGAGCAGTGGATCGCGGGGGGATGTCTGCGATCGTGTAGGGGCTGAGGCGCGTGAAGGGGCTTCGCGGTTGTTCTGTGCAAACGCGTGGGGTAGGAACGCGAACGCGTAGAGTGAGTTGGGTCAGTGCTTCGCGAACGCGTGGCATTTGACGCGACCGCACTGAAGAAAGGGCAGCAAGGCAGAAACTTTAAATTCAAAATCGAGGGTTTTAAGTCCAAAATCATAAAAGCCATTAGAGAGCTCGGGAGAAGGTGAAATTTGAGGGGATTTTCAGTGGATTTATTGGGGTAAGTATTCTTCACTCACATTTGGTTTAATTTCATGATTTAGTCTTGAATTTCATCATTTAATCTGAGAAATTAGAGTGGAAATTTTGGGAAAATGGGAGAAAAGTTTGAGAATTTCTTTTGGTGATTTGAATGAGCAATTGAGGTCGTATTTGGATGAATTTGATATGGGTAGACTCGTGAGGGAATAAGGATTCTAGTTTTGTGATTTTTATCGAATTACGAGATGTGGACCCGGGGGTAAGGTTTAGCCTGTTTCGGAATTTTCGGTTAATTCTGATAATTTTCGAATGGGCTTCGTTCCTTGGCATATAATAATGATATAAATCTGATTTTTGGCTAGAATTGGAGCAACCGGAGGCCGAGTCTAGAGGAAAAGGCATTGTGGGCTAGGATTTTAGCCGGCTTGAGGTAAGTAACGTTTCCAAACTTGGTTCTGAGGGTTCGAAACCCCGAACTATATGATATATGACTATAATTAAGGTGACGCACATGACAAGTGACGGGCGTGCGGGCGTGCACCGAGTGATTGGTGGCCTGGCTCATCCCATGGAACCGTCTAGTAGCTATTACGGATTGATATCCGCACTTTTATTGATGTAGTTAATGTGAACATGCTAGAAATAATGCTAAGTCCAATGCTAGGGCTACACGCCAAAATGCTGAGACCCGAGTGGTCGTATATTACTGTCTCCTTATGTGTTTATTTGATTTAATATACTCAGTCCTGTCATAGCATATCATTTCATGCCTCAGTCTCGGTAATGTTAATTTTTTGTACTTATCATTTTTCGGGCTAGTTCATGCATCTGTGAGTCCATGCGAGTAAGACTGGATAGTAATGACTCACTGAGGCCGAGAGCCTGTTATGGTGAGACAGTTATGAGGTCGGACTGCACACCGCAGCGATACTCTGATCATGCCTTCTGTCACGACCCAAATTCCCAACCTTAGGGATCGCGATGGCGCTTAACACCACACTTGATAGACAAGCCAATGTTAGAGTTGGCTTAACTATTTCCCTTAATTAACCATTTAGACGGGATTAAACAATTTTAAACTAATACTTAATTTAATGGATTTAAATAAATAATTTACAATATAAAATAATAAACAGTTAATTAAACTGAGCCACGAACTAATTATATAAATAAATCTACAACTACCCCAGGGTCTGTTGTCACAATTCACGAACTACTAAAGAATACTACAAATACTGGGCTGAAAGAAATAGTGTAACTGTTCTGAATATACTAAAACAATTTTATAAAAATGGAGAAGACTCTCGAGATCTGCGAACGTCGGCCGATATACCTCGTGTCTCTGAATGAATGGATGGCTGCTCTAAAAATCTCTATTGCTGGCTAGTACCTGGATCTGCATAAAAGAGTGTAGTATCAGTACAACCGACCCCACGTACTGAGTAAGCGTCGAGCCTAACCTCGACGAAGTAGTGACGAGGCTACGGTGGGGCATTAACAATATAACCTGTGACAATAATAAATAATACAGCAAGAAAGAAATCTAAAGCAAGTAAATAATAACAACTGCAACAACAATTTAAAATAACTCCGTCAGTTTTTCTTCCAGGTCTCAGCTATAACCAATCCTCGAATAAATTTCCAAATTTTCACACTTCACAACACTTTTATTTCAACAATTGTAAACAGGAAACTATATTTCTCATAAACTCACCGAATATCATCACAACAACAAGAAACCAACAGGAATATATATATATATATATATATATATATATATATATATATATATCCTAAAATAGTGTAAAACTGCTCAACCTTTCTGCACCACAAGGGAACCAAATACGCAACTAATACTCTTCCACATAACCAAAATAATATTTAACAGCACAGTAATAAGGCCTAGTAATCATAGAAACAACACTGAACATAGAGCAATTAAGACAGGAGTCAATTAAAATTGAAACGAGGAAGGGAACATGTTTAACAGACCATTTGGTGGGGGCATAGATACTCGTCACCTCACATATACACCACACACATGCATTTCACATCGCAAACAAGTGGGGATTCCTATTTCCTCAAGTCAAAGTTAGACCAAACACTTACCTCAATTTTGTAGGCCACTCACTGCTCAATTACTGTTTTCCCTTTAGAATCTTGCTCTAACTTGCTCGAATCTAATCATAATTAACTCAATACCATTAATTAATGCTAAAGGAACTAACTTTATTGAAAAATATAATTTTTCCTAAGTTTTTTCAAAAAAAGTGAAAACCCGACCCCGGGCCCGCTTGGTCTAAACACGGGGTTCGGATCAAATTACGTTTACCCATTCACCCACGAACCCAAATATACAATTAGTTTCCAAATCTGTCTTCAATTCGAGGTAATGATTCAATTTTTACAAAATTCCCTAATTCTACCCAAACCCTTAATTTTTACCATGAAAATTCTTCGTTTTTGCTTTAAAATTGATGAAAAACAATAAGGAATTGAAAGAGTAAAATTTAGAATTGATTACCTATGACATGAGGTTGAACTTTGGTGAAGCAATTCGTTCCTAGGGCTGTGGGATTCGAAAATACTGAGAAGAAAGGGTTCTGCCCATTTTTAACAGTGTTTTTAATTGCTGGAAAGGTGAGCTTCACGTTCGCAGCACAGTGGCCACGTTCGCGTAGGGTCATGGCCTCAGACCTATGTGTTCGCGTCCCAAGGCCTGCGTTCGCGGAGCTTTGGCTCCTCAAGCCTTCGCGTTCGCGAGGGACTCCATGTGTTCGCATAGTACAAACGCAGCGCCCTTCCCCAGCCCGTCTAAAGCATTGCGTTCGCGTATGGCATGACGCGTTCGCGTAGAGAAACTTACCCAGTGCTCCGCATTCGCGTCTGGTCCTATGCGTTCACGTAGGGTAACCCAGCCCCTCTCCCCATTTGTTCACCACGTTTGAGTGGGTTACCACGCGTCCGCATAGGGTATTTACCTGGACACCAGCAAACAACAATACACCAGATTTTTCTAAGTTCAAAAGTACTCCGACGCCTATCCAAAACTCACCCGAGCCCTCGGGGCTCTAAACAAAATATGCACACAAGTCTAAAAACATCATACGGACTTGCTCGTGCGATCATATCATGAAAATAACATGTAAAACTATGAAATAAACCTAAAAACTCATCATTTTCATCAAGAACACTTAAAGTTCATAACTTTTCAACCGGATGTCCAAATCACGTCAAACGAACTCCGTTTTTCACCAAATTTCACAGTTAACCTTTAAATATTATAACAAATCTGTACCGGGCTTCTGAACCAAAATACGGGCCCAATACCAATGATTTCAAATATTAATTCTTTTCTTTATTTCATAAATATTTCAGCAAAATAATTTCTTTCAAAAATTGATTTCTAAGGCTTGGGACCTCGGAATTCTTTTCCGGCATACTCCCGAGTCCCATATTTTACTGCGGATCTTCCGGGATTGTCGGAACACGGATCCGGGTCTGTTTACTCAAAATGTTGACCAAAGTCAACTATAATCAAATGTTAACTCTGAAAATTACTATTTCTCATATTTTCACATAAAATCTTTCCGGTTTCACGCCCGAACTGCGCACACAAATCGAGGTATTTAAAATTAACCTTTTTATGGCTATTAAGCCTAGAACCGAGTCTAAATTCATAGGATGACCCCTTGGGTCATCACAATCTTCACCTCTAAAACAAACATTCGTCCTCGAACGGACATAGAAATTACCTGAAATGGTGAACAAGTGTGGATATTTACTCTGCATGTCCGACTCGGACTCCCAAGTAGCTGCCTCAATGGGCTAGCCTCTCCACTGCACTCGAACTGAAGGATAACTCTTAGACCTCAACTGATGATCCTGCCGGTCTAAGATAGATATCGGCTCCTCCTCATAAGTCAAGTCTTTGTCTAGTTGGACAGAGCTGAAATCTAACACGTGGGACGGGTCACCATGATATTTCCGGAGCATAGACATATGGAATACCGGATGAACTGAGGATAACCCTGGAGGCAACGCAAGTTTATAAATTACCTCCCCCACTCTATCAAGAATCTCAAACGGCCCGATATACCTAGGGCTCAACTTACCCTTCTTCCCAAATCTCATAACACCCTTCATGGGCGACAACGAAGCAATACTCTCTCTCCAACCATGAATGCCACATCACGAACCTTACGATCTGCATAACTCTTTTTCCTAGACTGAGCTGCACGAAGTCTCTCCTGAATAATCTTGACCTTATCCAAGGCCTCCTGAACTAAGTATATACCTAGTAACCGAGCCTCTCCCGGCTCAAACCATCCAACTAGCGATCTACACCGTCTACCATATAGTGCCTCATAAGGAGCCATTTGGATGCTCTACTGATAACTATTATTATAAGCAAACTCCGCTAACGGCAAGAACTGATCCCACGAACCACCAAAGTCAATAACACAAGCGTGGAGCATATCCTCCAATATTTGAATGGTACGCTCGGACTACCCGTCAGTCTGAGAGTGAAATATCGTACTCAACTCTACTCGGGTACCCAACTCACGCTGAACTGCCCTCCAAAAGTGCGAAGTAAACTGTGTACCCCGATCAGAAATGATAGACATGTGCACGCCATGAAGGCGAACAATCTCTCGAATGTATATCCCTGCCAACCTCTCCGAAGTATAAGTGCTTCCACAGGAATGAAATGTGCTCATTTAGTCAGCATATCCACAATAACCCAAACTGCATCGAATTCCCTCTGAGTCCAACAAAAAAGTCCATAGTAATACGCTCCCACTTCAACTCAGGAATATCTATCTTCCGTAGCAAACCACCAGGTCTCTGATGCTCATATTTTACCCGCTGACAATTTAAGCAACGAGCCACATACGCAACAATGTCCTTCTTCATCCTTCTCCACCAATAATGTTGCCTCAAGTCATGGTACACTTTGGTTGCACCTGGGTGAATCGAATACTTAGAACTGTGAGTCTCTTCAAGGATCAACTCACGAAGGCCATTAACATTAGGCACACATAACCGACCCTGCATCCTCAAAACACCATCATCTCCAACTGTAACCTGCTTGGCACCACCATGCCAAACTGTGTCCCTAAGGACCATCAAATACGGGTCATCATCCTGTCGCTCCCGGATACGCTCAATTAGAGAAGATCGAGCGACTGTACAAGCTAGAACACTGCTGGGAGAAATATCCAACCTCATGAACTGATTAGCCAACGTCTGAATATCTGAGGCTAATGGTCTCTCACTGACTAGAATATACGCAAGTCAACCCATACTCACCGCCTTCCTACTCAATGCATCGACCACCATGTTGGCCTTCCCTATGTAACGACCCGGTCTGTCATTACGTAAAACCTGCATTATAATTACGGCAATTGACTTGTTATAGGTTGGTTATACTATTATTGATGTGTTAGAGTTGGTAGGCTTGAAATCGAATGGTTGTAGTGAGAGTTCAGTCATTTAGTCTTTAAAATAGCCTTAAAATGGGAAAAGTCAACTGAGAGTTGACTTATTGGTAAATGACCTCGGAATGCGGATTTATGGCTCGAATAGATTTGTTAGGTGATTTGGGACTTAGGAGTGTGTTCAGAATAATTTTGTGATGTCCGATGTAAAATTAGGCTTGAATTGGCGAAAGTTAGTTTTTGGCGATTTCCGGCCGGCAGTGGAAAATAGGCTATCGAGGTCGGAATGAAATTCTGACAGTTGGAACATGTTCGTAATATCATTTTGGATATGTCTGCAAAATTTTAGGTCAATCGTAGTTGTTTTGGATAGTTTCGGCATCGTTGGTGGATTTTCGAAATTTCAAAGTTCTTAGGCTTGAATCCGATGTGATTTTGGTGTTCCAAGGGTGCAACTAAGTTTTAATGATCATATGTGATATGTTGGTAAATTTGGTTGGGGTCCCGAGGGGCTCAGGATTGATTTCGGATGATTAACGGACTCATTTAAACTTGAATAAATTGCTGGTTTTCTGGTTTTTGCACAGCAGGAATCCCTTCACTGTGATCGCGTGAGGAGAGTCGCGATCGCGTAGGGTCAGTCAGGCGCTTGGGGATGAGGTCAAATGGTCTTCGCGATCGCGTGCGTCTGGTTGCGATCGCGTGGGGTTGAACTGCTGTGAAGCGCGGTCGCGTGGCTTATGTCGCGATCGCAGTGAGTAAAATGGGGGCCAGGGAATTTTGTTCTTCCCGATCGCGTAAGGACTTTCGTGATCACATTGAAGAAATAACTGGGCAGTTATAAAATAAACCCTTCGCGACCATTAACCCTTTTTACACCATTTTTGTACGGAAGGAGAGCTTTTGAGGCGATTTTGAAGAGGGAAATCAGTGTTCTTCATAGAGGTAAGTATTTTGGACCTTAAAACTTGATTATAGGTGATTAAAGAACATAATCACAGTGTTTAATTCATGGAAATCAGTAGAAAAATGTGGGGTTAGGGCTTGAGATTATGAGACCTTTAGGGATCTATTTGAGGGGTCAAACGAACTCCGATTTTAGCGTTTTGTATATGTACGGACTCGTGAGATGACGAAGAACATTTTTGGTATAAAACATTCTGAGTTCCGAGATTCAAGCCCGGGGGTCAGGTTTTAGCAAATTTCGGGTTTTCAGCTAAAATTGGTATTTTTTAATTGGAATTCATTCCTTAAGCATAATTTGTCGATAAAGGTCTGAGCTTTATAGATCTGGAGCACTCGGAGGTTGATACAAGAGGCAAGTGTATTGCAGAATAGTTTTCGGGCTAGTTTGAGGAAAGTAATGCCTTTAAATCTTGTCCTGAGGGTATGAAACCCCAGACTCTGCACCCTTTCACGGGATTTGGAATGCAAAGGTTGGAACATTGGAAAAATATTATGTATTTAGGCAACTTTTGAGTTGCGAAATCGATTTTAAAGCCTATGCTTAATAGTATTGATATATATATTTGATATATTTTGGGCTGTAAGCCATGTTTGGGGCCTAGTGCCGAATTGTTTACCCCTTGGGGGCTGTTTTTACTATTTTCCTCACTGATAAATTATGATTTTGACTCAGTCTTTTCTTGATAAATTGTTTTGACACTCGGAGTATTTTGATACTATTTCTTGAAAAATGAAATACTATTTTTGGTTCGAGAAACCGGTATATTTATGGCCTGAAGGGCATGATGAGAGTGTATGATTGAGTGAGGCTGCGGGCCTATGTTGTGAGGAAGATATGATATGAGTGAGGCTGCGGGCCTATGTTGTGAGGATGATATGATATAAGAGAGGCTGCGGGCCTATATTGTGTGTGATTTATGCCATGATGTGGCTTGTTATAGCGCTTGGGCTGTAGGAGCCCCTCCGGAGTCTGTACACACCCCAGTGAGCGCAGGTACCTAATGAATGATGCTTGCGGGGCTTATGCTGAGTGATTGTGAGGTTTCCTGGTGGGCAGAGTGACTGTGAGGTTGCCTGATGGGCAGAGTGACTGTGAGGTTGCCTGATGGGCAGAGTGATTGTGAGGTTGCCTGATGAGCTAATACTGAAAGAAATTGTTACGAGAAATGATTTTGGCCCGATGGGCAGATTTATGATGATTTTACTAAGTTTTTGAACTATGATTCACTTTATTTCCAAACTGATTTTACTAAGAGTTTTACTGAGATATATGTTGAAATTATACTTGTTTCAAAGGATTTCTGAAAATTGGTTTTTGAACTTGTATACTTGATGAATACTTTATGGTGACTTGGTATTTTACTGGTTTTGTGAATTGGTGTACCTATGCCTTATGTTTCTTATTTCTCAGACTGCGATTTATTTTCATTACTACTGAGTTGGCATACTCAATATTACCCCCTGCACCACTGTGTGCAGATCCAGGTATTGATTCGGAGCAGTAGTCGTCCGAGTTCGTTATCAGCAGTTTACGGGATTTCGAGGTAGCTGTCCAGCGTCCACAGCTTCTCCATTTCCCTTCCTTATTTAGTTTTGACATTTCATTCCTAGACTTATTAAAGACATTAGCAGAGTTAGTTTTATTTCGTAGATGCTCGTGATAATGTTGACTCCAGTCTTGGGAGGTTTTGTTTAGAGTTGTTTAGACTATTATTGGGGCGTTAAGATTTAAACAATTTATTTTATGCTTGTTTGCTGCTTATTATTGATTTGTGAATTTTTATAATAGAACAGATGCGTAGTAATGTGATGGTTGGCTAGCCTAGTTCCACGATAAGCGCCATCACGGCCTGTTAGGATTTGGGATCGTGACAAGTTGGTATCAGAGCTCTAGGTTGCATAGGACTCAACGGTCATGAGCAGGTTCAGTAGAGTCTTGCGGATCGATACAGAGATGTCTGTACTTATCTTCGAGAGGCTGAAGAACTCTTAGGAAAAATCTCAATTTCTTGAACTCTTTCGTGCCAATCTATTGATTCTTGAAATCTAAACTCATGTTGTTTCATTCTCTCACAGATGGTGAGGACACGCAATATCGATCAGGGTAACCAAACACCAGCTAGACCCACAAGGGGTTGAGGTCGTGGTAGAGGTAGGGGACCAGCTCAGGCAGCAGCCGGGGTAGTACCACAGGATCCCCCTATCGTTCAAGATCAGGTTCCCGCCGATGGTGCTCCAACAAGACAGGCTCAGAAACCGGCAGTGCCTATTGTTATTCCGGGTCTTCAGGAGACCCTGGCTCAGATATTGACGGTATGTTCAAGTTTAGCTCAGGCAGTTGCTATGTCCACTACTGCAACTGCAGCTCATGCCGGGGGAGTCAATCAGACACCAGCTGCCCGAACACCTTAGTAGGCTTTACGGGGTATTCAGGCACCGGGAGCAGCCCCAGCTCAGTCGGTTGCCCCAGTTCAGGACTATGTGGTTCCAGCTATGCCCGAGGATGAGCAGCGTAGGCTGGAGAGGTTCAGCAGACTTAAGCCCGACTTTTAGCGGCATAGAGGGTGAGTATGCCCAAGGTTTTCTTGATAAATTCCAGAGGATACTACGTACTGCGGGTATTTTGGAGACTAATGGGGTCTCATTTGCTACATTTCAGTTTGCGGGTGATGCTTTCACTTGGTGGGAGTCATTCGAGAGGCGTAGGACGGTTGGTTTAGCACCACTCACATGGCAGCAGTTCTCCATGATCCTTTTGGAGAAGTATGTTCCTCAATCCCACAGAGAGGAGCAGCGCATACAGTTTGAGCTGCTGCGCCAAGGAGAGTTGTCAGTTACTCAGTACGAGATAAGGTTTTCCGAGTTGGCTAGACATGCTTCTGAGTTTGTCCCTACTGATAGGGAGAGGATTAGGAGGTTTGTAGATGGTCTTACTTATCAACTTCGGATCTTGATGACCAAGGAGAGAGTGTCTGGAGCTACATTTGAGAAGGTAGTTGACATTGCTCGGGATATTGAGTCGGTTCGTAGGCAGGAGCGTGAGGAGAGGGAGGTCAAGAGGCCTCGGGGATTAGGTAGCTTCAGTGGTGCCCCTTCAAGAGGGCAGTTTCAGCATAGCAGAGGTCGTCCATTCAGACCTCCACAACCATTTCGCCCAGCTTATAGTGGTGTATCTTCGGGGCAGGGTCCTCGCAATTCTCATCAGGGACGTTCATCTTTAAGTGCCCTTCCAGCTCAGAGCTCCGCCCGAGCATCATCTTATCAGGGTTCTTCTATGCATGGTTCGTCTGGTGGTTATGATGGTGGCAGGGGTTTTTGTCAGTTTTCATCTCCAGCTCCAGGTAGTTGTTATGAGTGTGGAGAGTTCGGAGATGAGTGGAGGCAATGTCCCGTCGTCCTAGTAGTTCATCTCAGCGGAGGGTTCAACCCTCGGCTTCAGCCCCAGTCACTTCACCACCTACTCATGTAGCTAGGGGAGGTGGTCAGGCAGCTAGAGGCCGCCCTAGAGGGAGATGTCGAGCAGGTGGAGGCCATCCATGTATTTATGCACTTTCGGCTAGGCTTGATGCTATGGACTGAGATGCGGTGATTACAGGTACTATTTTAGTCTGTCACAGTGATGCTTTGGCTTTATTTGACCCTGGTTCCACGTACTCTTATGTCTCATCCTATTTTGCTCATTTTCTGGATATGCCCCGTGAGTCTTTGGTTACGTTTGTTCATGTTTCGACTCTGGTGGGCGATACTATTATTGTGGACCGCGTGTATCGGTCGTGTCTTATATCTATTGGGGGTCTGGAGACATTAGTGAACTTAATGTTACTCAGTATGGTTGATTTTAATGTAATTCTGGGCATGGATTGGTTATCCCCATGTCATGCCATTCTTGATTGTCACGCTAAGACCGTGACCCTAACTATGCCCGGAGTTCTGAGAGTTGAGTGGAGAGGGTCTATAGAGCATGTGCCTAGCAGAGTGATTTCTTATTTGAAAGCCCAGTGTATGGTTGAGAAAGGGTGTGAGTCTTATCTTGCTTTCGTGAGGGATGTTAGTGGTGAGACTCCTTCTGTTGATTTTGTTCCTGTAGTCCTTGATTTTTCGGATGTATTCCCTGCAGACCTGCCAGGCATGCCACCTGACAGGGATATTGATTTTGGTATTGACCTGGTGCCAGACACCCAGCCTATCTCTATTCCACCTTACCGCATGGAACCAACGGAGTTGAAAGAACTGAAAGAGCAGCTTCAGGAACTCTTAGATAAGGGGTTCATTCAGCCTAGTGTGTCGCCTTGGGGTGTGCCGGTGTTGTTTGTGAAAAAGAAGGATGGTTAGATGCGCATGTGTATTGATTACAGGCAGCTGAATAAGGTTATGAAGAATCGGTATCCTTTGCCCCGTATTGATGACTTATTTGATCAGCTTCAGGGAGCTAAGGTGTTCTCCAAAATTGACTTGAGGTCGGGGTATCATCAGTTAAAGATTCGGGATTCTGATATTCCGAAGACTGCTTTCAGGACCATATATGGTCATTATGAATTTATGGTTATGTCATTTGGGCTGACCAATGCCCCAGCCGCGTTCATGCAATTTATGAATAGTGTGTTCCAGCCTTACCTTGATTCGTTCGTCATTGTGTTCATTGATGACATCCTGGTTTATTCTCGTAGCCAGGAAGAGAATGCTCAGCACTTGAGGATTGTGTTACAGAGATTGGGGGAGGAGAAGCTTTATGCAAAATTCTCCAAGTGTGGGGTTTGGCTTAGTTCAGTAGCTTTCTTGGGGCACGTGGTGTCTAGTGAGGGTATTCAGGTTGACCCGAAGAAGATTGAGGCGGTGCAGAGTTGGCCCAGACCGTCCTCAGCTACTGAGATTAGGAGTTTCCTTTGTTTGGCGGGATATTACCGTCGCTTTGTAGAAGGGTTCTCATCTATTGCTTCACCATTGACTAGATTGACCCAAAAGGGTGTTCCATTCAGATGGTCTGAGGAGTGTGAGGAGAGCTTTCAGAAGCTCAAGTCAGCATTGACCACAGCTCCAGTTTTGGTTTTGCCTACTGGTTCGGGTTCTTACACAGTCTATTGTGATGCTTCTAGAGTTGGCTTGGGAGCGGTGTTGATGCAGGACGGTAGGGTGATTGCCTACACGTCTAGACAGTTGAAGGTGCACGAGAAGAACTATCCAGTGCACGATCTTGAGTTAGCTGCTATTGTTCATGCCTTAAAGATCTGGTGCCATTACTTGTATGGGGTACAGTGTGAGTTTTCACTGATCATCGTAGCTTGTAGTATCTACTGAGGCACAAGGATTTGAAATTGCGTCAGAGGAGATGGTTAGATCTTCTCAAGGATTATGATCTTACTATTTTGTATCACCCGGGAAAGGCCAATGTAGTGGCCGATGCCTTGAGTCGTAGAGACGAGATTTTGGGGAGTCTAGCATACCTTTCAGCAGTAGAGCGACCTTTAGCACTTGATGTTCAGGCTTTAGCGGGCCAGTTGGTGAGATTAGATTTGTCAGACCCTCCGCGGGTATTAGCTAGCATGGCTTCTCGGTCTTCTCTCTATGATCAGATTAAAACTCGCCAGTATGATGACCAACACTTGTTAGTTCTTCAGGATAGAGTTCGTCGAGGTGATACCAGGGATGTGACTATTGGTGATGACGGTGTTATGAGGATGCAGGGTTGTATTTGCGTTCCCAATGTGGAAGGGATTCGAGAGTTGATATCAGCAGAGGCTTACCGCTCGCGGTATTCTATTCGTCCAGGTGCCGCGAAGATGTATCAGGATTTGAGACAGCAGTATTTGTGGAGGCAGATGAAGAGAGATATTATTGAGTATGTAGCATGGTGTCTCAACTGCCAGCAGGTCAAGTATGAGCACCAGAGACCAGGTGTATTACTTCAGAGGTTAGATATTCCGGAGTGGAAGTGGGAGCAAATTACTATGGACTTTGTAGTTGGGCTTCCACGGACTTCGAAGGGTTTTGATGCTATTTGGGTAATTGAGGATAGATTGACCAAGTCCGCGCATTTCATTCTTGTCAGTACTACTTATACTTCATAGCAATTAGCTGGTATTTACATTAAGGAGATTGTCCGGTTGCACGGAGTTTCGGTTTCTATTATTTCTGACAGAGGTACTCAGTTCACATCTCAGTTTTGGAGGGCCGTACAGAGAGGTATGGGTACTGATGTAGAGTTGAGCACTGCATTTCATCCTCAGACCGACGGGCAGTCAGAGGACTATTCAGATTTTGGAGGATATGTTACGTGCTTGTGTGATTGATTTCGGTAGTTCATGGGATCAGTTTTTGCCACTAGAGGAGTTTGCATATAATAACAGCTACCAGTCCAGTATTTAGATGGCCCCGTATGAAGCTTTATATGGTAGGAGATGTAGATCTCTAGTTGGTTGGTTCGAGCCTGGTGAGGCTAAGTTATTGGGCACAGATTTAATTCAGGATGCATTAGAGAAGGAGAAGTTGATTCAGGAGCGACTTCGCACGGCGCAGTCTAGACATAAGAGCTATGCGGACCGGAAGGTCCGGGATGTGTCATTTATGGAAGGTGATAAGGAACTGCTGAAGGTATCACCCATGGATGGTGTTATGAGGTTCGGAAAGAGAGGAAAGTTGAGTCCACGATTTATTGGTCCTTTTGAGATACTTCAAAAGGTTGGAGAAGTGGACTATAGACTTGCCTTGCCACCCAGCCTATCGAGTGTTCATCCGGTATTTCATGTGTCGATGCTCAGGAAATATGTTGGTGACTCGTCTCATGTGTTAGATTTCAGCACGGTTCAGCTCGAGGGTGATATGTCATATGAGGTGGAGCCAGTAGCTATTTTGGCTCGTGAGGTCAGAAAGTTGAGATCTAAGGAGATAGCATCAGTGAAGGTGCAGTGGAGAGGTCAGCTAGTGGAAGAGGCTACTTGGGAGACCGAGCAGGAGATGCAGAGCAAATATCCTCACTTGTTTGAGACTCCATGTATGTTTCCAGACCCGTTGGAGGACGAACATTTGTTTAAGAGGGGTATAATGTAACGACCCGGTCAATGTGCATTATAATTACTGTAATTGACTTGTTATAGGTTGGTTATACTGTTATTGACGTGTTAGAGTTGGTAGGCTTGAAATTGAATGGTTGTAGTGAGAGTTCAGTCATTTAGTCTTTAAAATAGCCTTGAAATGGGAAAAGTCAATTGAGAGTTGACTTATTGGTAAACGACCTCGGAATGCGGATTTTATGGCTCAGATAGCTTCGTTAGGTGATTTGGGACTTAGGAGTGTGTTCAAAATAAATTTGTGATGTCCGGTGTAGAATTACGCTTGAATTGGCGAAAGTTAGTTTTTGGCGATTTCCGATCGGTAGTGGAAAATAGGCTATCGGGGTCGGAATGAAACTCCGACAATTGTAACATGTTCGGAATGTCATTTTGGACATGTCTGCAAAATTGTAGGTCAATTGGAGTTGTTTTGGATAGTTTAGGCATCGTTGGTGGATTTTAGAAATTTCAAAGTTCTTAGGCTTGAATCCGATGTGATTTTGGTGTTCCGAGGGTGCAACTAAGTTTGAATGATCACATGTGATATGTTGGTAAATTTGGTTGGGGTCCCCAGGGGCTCGGAATTGATTTCAGGCGATTAACGGACTCATTTAGACTTGAATAAATTGCTGGTTTTCTGGTTTTTGCACAGCAGGAATCCCTTCACTGTGATCGCGTGAGGAGAGTCACGATCGCGTAGTGCATATGGAGAGGGGGCAGAATTTACTCTCTGCGATCTCATAAGTGTGTTCACGATCGCAGAGGTTGAGCAGGTCGAGCAGTGCGATCCTGTGGACTTGATCGCGATCACGTAGGGTCAGTCAGGCGCGTGGGGATGAGGTCAAATGGTCTTCGCGATCGCGTGCGTCTGGTTGCGATCGCGTGGGGTTGAACTGTTGTGAAGCGCGGTCACATGGCTTATGCCGCGATCGCAGTGAGTAAAATAGGGGCCAGGGAATTTTGTTCTTCGCGATCGCGTGAGGATTCCGCGATCGCAGTGAAGAAATAACTAGGCAGTTATAAAATAAACCCTCAGCGACCATTAACCCTTTTTACACCATTTTTGTACGGAAGGAGAGCCTTTGAGGCGATTTTGAAGAGGGAAATCAGTGTTCTTCATAGAGGTAAGTATTTTGGACCTTAAAACTTGATTATAGGTAATTAAGGAACATAATCACATTGTTTAATTCATGGAAATCAGTAGAAAAAGGTGGGGTTAGGGCTTGAGATTATGAGACCTTTAGGGTCGATTTGAGGGGTCAAACGAACTCCGATTTTAGCGTTCCTTATATGTACGGACTCGTGAGATAACGAAGAACATTTTGGTATAAAAAATTTTGAGTTCCGAGATGCGGGCCCGGGGGTCGGTTTTAGCCAATTTCGGGTTTTTAGCTAAAATTGGTATTTTTTTAATTGGAATTCATTCCTTAAGCATAATTTGACGAAAAAGGTCTGATCTTTATAGATATGGATAACTTGGAGGTTGATACGAGAGGCAAGCGTATTTTGGAATAGTTTTCGGGCTAATTTGAGGTAAGTAATGTCTTTAAATCGTGTCCTGAGGGTATGAAACCACGGACTCTGCACCCTTTCAAGGGTTTTGGAATGCAAAGGTTGGAACTTTGGAAAGATATTCCCTATTTAGGCAACTATTGAGTTGCGAAATCAATTTTAAAGCCTATGCTTAATAGTATTGATATATATTTGATATGTTTTGGGCTGTAAGCCATGTTGGGGGCCTAGTGCCGATTTTTTTACCCCTTGGGGGCTGTTTTTACTATTTTCCTCACTGATATTTATGATTTTCACTCAGTCTTTTCTTGATAAATTATTTTGACACTCAGAGTATTTTGATACTATTTCTTGAAAAATGAAACACTATTTTTGGGTCGAGAAACCGGTATATTTATGGCCTGAAAGGCATGATGAGAGTGTCAGACTGAGTGAGGCTGCGGGCCTATGTTGTGAGGAAGATATGATATAAGTGAGGCTGCGGGCTTATGTTGTGAGGATGATATGGTATGAGAGAGGCTATGGGCCTATATTGTGTGTGATTTATGCCATGTTGTGGCTTGTTATAGCGCTTGGGATGTAGGAGCCCCTCCGGAGTCTGTACACACCCCCAGTGAGCGCAGGTACCTAATGAGTGATGCTCGTGGGGCTTATGCTGAGTAATTGTGAGGTTTCCTGATGGGCAGAGTGACTGTGAGGTTGCCTGATGGGCAGAGTGACTGTGAGGTTGCCTGATGGGCAGAGTGACTGTGAGGTTTCCTGATGGGCAGAGTGATTGTGAGGTTGCCTGATGGTCTAATACTGAAAGAAATTGTTACGAGAAATGATTTTGGCCCAAAGGGCAGATTTATGATGATTTTACTTAGTTTTTGAACTATGATTCACTTCATTTTCCAAACTGATTTTACTAAGAGTTTTACTGAGATATATGTTGAAATTATACTTGTTTCAAAGGATTTCTTGAAATTGGTTTTTGAACTTGTGTACTTGATGAATACTTTATGGTGACTTGGTGTTTTACTGGTTTTGTGAATTGGTGTACCTGTGCCTTGTGTTTCTTATTTCTCAGACTGCGATTTATTTGCATTACTACTGAGTTGGCGTACTCATTATTACTCCCTGCACCACTGTGTGCAGATCCAGGTATTGATTCGGAGTAGTAGTCGTCCGAGTTCGTTATCAGCAGTTTACGGGATTTCGAGGTAGCTGTCCAGCGTCCACAACTTCTCCATTTTCCTTCCTTATTTAGTTTTGACATTTCATTCCTAGACTTATTAAAGACATTAGCAGAGTTAGTTTTATTTCGTAGATGCTCCTGACCATGTTGACTCCAGTCTTGGGAGGTTTTGTTTGGAGTTGTTTAGACTATTATTGGGACGTTAAAACTTAAACAAATTATTTATGCTTGTTTGCTGCTTATTATTGATTTGTGAATTTTTATAATAGAACATATGCATAGTAATATGATGGTTGGCTAGCCTAGTTCCACGATAGGCGCCATCACGACCTGTTAGGATTTGGGGTCGTGACACCCTGGATGATATAATATGGTGACATCATAATCCTTCAGTAACTCTAACCATCTTCGCTGCCTCAAATTTAGATCTTTCTGCTTGAATAAGTAGTGGAGGCTGCGATGGTTAGTGAAGACCTCACCCGACATGCCATAAAGATAGTGCCTCCAAATTTTCAATGCATGTACAATGGCTGCCAACTCTAAGTCATGAACATGGTAATTCTTCTCATGGACTTTCAACTGCCGAGACGCATATGCAATCACCGTGCCATCCTGCATCAATACTACCCCGTGTCCAACTCGGGAAGCGTCATAATACACCGTAAAAGAACCCAAACCTGATGGTAACACCAACACCGGTGCTAAAGTCAAGGCTGTCTTGAGCTTATGAAAGCTCGCCTCGCATTCGTCTGACCATTTAAGCGGGGCACCCTTCTAAGTCAATGTAGTCATTGGGGCTGCTATGGATGAGAACCCCCCCCAAATGACGGTAATAACCTGCCAAACCCAAGAAACTCCTAATATCCGTAGCTGTAGTGGGTCTAGGACAATCCCTGACTGCCTCTATCTTCTTAGGATCAACCTGAATACCCTCAGCTAATACTCTATGACCCAAAAAGGCTATTGAATCTAACCAGAACTCACATTTAGAAAACTTGGCATACAACTGATTATCTCTCAAAGTCTGGAGTATTATACGGAGGTGATGCTCATGCTCTTTCTCGACTGCAGGAGTATATAAGAATGTCATCAATGAACACGATCACGAAAAGTCAAGATGGCGCTTGAAAACCTGATTCATCAAGTCCATAAAGGTTGCTGGAGCATTAGTCAGCCCAAAATACATAACCAAAAATTCATAGTGCCCATACCTTATCCGAAAGGTCGTCTTAGGAATATTGGACGCCCTAATCTTCAGCTGGTGATAGCCCGATCTCAAATCAATTTTCGAAAACACCTTAGCACCCTGAAGCTGATCAAATAGGTCATCAATCCTCGACAACGAATACTTATTTTTTATGGTAACTTTATTTAGTTGCCGATAATCTATGCACATCCTCATCGACCCATCTTTCTTCTTTACAAACAAAACCGGTGCACCCCAAGGCGAGACACTAGGTATGATGAAACCCTTATCTAGCAAATCTTGAAACTACTCTTTCAATTCTGGTGGGGCCATCCGATATGGAGGAATGGAAATGGGCTGAGAGTCTGGCGTTACATCAATACAGAAATCAATATCCATGTCGGGTAGCATACCCGGCAGGTCTGCAGGAAATACCTCGGGAAACTCACGAACAATAGGAACTGACTCTATAGAAGAAACCTCGGCATCGGAATCACGAATATGTGCCAAAAAAGCCAAACATCCCTTCTCCACCATGCGGCGAGCCTTGGCATATGAAATCACCCAGCTGGGAGAATGACCAGGAGTCCCTTTCCATTCTAATCGAGGCAACCCCGGTAAGGCTAAAGTAACTGTCTTGGCGTGACAATCCAAAATAGCATAATAGGGAGACAACCAATCCATGCCCAATATAACATCAAAATCAACCATGTCTAGAAGTAAAAGATCCACACTAGTTTCAAGACCTTCGATGAATACCACGCACGAACGATACACACGATATACCACAATAGCATCCCCCCACCGGTGTAGATACATAAGCAGGAACATTCAAGGGATCACAGGGCACATTCAAATACGAGGAAAAATAGGATGAAACATACGAATAAGTGGACCCCGGATCAAACAAATCTGAAGCATATCTATCACAAACTGAGATGATACATGTAATAACAGCGTCGGAGGACTCTGTCTCAGGCCTAGCTGGAAATGCATATAGTCGGGGCTGGGCCCCGCCACCCTGAACCACACCTCTGGAAGGACCTCCACCTTTAGCGGGCTGACCTCCACCTCTAGCCATCTGACCTCCACCCCTAACATTCTGGCCTCTACCTCTAACTACATGACCCCTACCCCTTGCTGGCTGGGCAGGTGGTATTGGAACTGGTGCCAGAACAATAGCACGAGAACCCTGTTGCTGAAACTGATTACCTGCATAATTCGGACAAGTCCTCCGGACATGACCATATTCACCATACTCAAAACACCCCTGCTGAAGAGTATGCTGACCCGGACGAATCGGTTGACCACGCGGAACACTCTGCAAAGGAGGTGCTCTAATAGGAGCTGAAGGAGCACTATAAACTGGCTGAGCAGAAGGAGGCAGATAAGAACCACGACCAACCGAAGTACCATGTGAAGCCTATAGTGCTGAATGAAATGTCCTGGAAGAATGTCCTCTGCTAAATGAAGTCCCGCCTCCAGATGAGGCACCACTGAAACCACCGGAATGACGAGGTTTCTTGTCTGACCCCGGATCTCCCATCCCAAGAACTAACTCAACCCTCCTAGCTATATTAGATGCATCCTGTAATGAAATCTCGGTCCCTATCTTCTTGTCCATCTGCAACCTGATGGGCTGAGCAAGGCCATCAATAAACCATTTGACCTTCTCTCTCTCCGTGGGAAATAAGAGAATAGCATGTCTAGCCAAATCCACGAAACGAGTCTCATATTGGGTCACAGTCATGCTGCCCTGCTGAAGTCGCTCAAACCGACGACGCTTCTCCTCTCGGGTAGTAACATGCTAGAACTTTTCCAAAAAGAGATGAGATAACTGATCCCAAGTCAGAGCAGGTGATCCAACTGACCTAGTCAACAAATAGTCTCTCCACCATTTCTTGGCGGAACCAGTCATCTGAAAAGCTGCAAAATCGACCCTATTGGTCTCCAAAATACCCATATTACGCAACACCTCATGACAACTATCCAGATATTCTTGAGGATCCTCTGAAGTAGCACCACAGAAATGGAAAGGGAATAGCTTAATAAACCTGTCAAGTCTCTACAAGGTATCTGTGGACATGGCTGCCCCATTAACGGGCGGCACTACTGCAACTGGATGAATTACCCCAACTGGTTTGGCTACTAGGGTCTGAACCCGAGGAGTAGTCTGAACTGGAGTGTGGGTAGCAGGAGTCTGGACCCCTCATCCAGCCTGAGATACGGCTCCTGCAACAAGGAATGTGCCCGTCTGGGCCATACTCTCCATCAAGCCCACTAAACGAACCAAAGCATCCTGAAGAATCGGGGTAGCAATAAACCCCTCGGGGACCTGAGTTGGCCCCGCTGGAACAGTGTGAGATGGAACCCCCTCATTAATCTCAATCAGGGGTTCCGCAGCTGGGGATGCTGCCTGAGAAATGGGCTGAGTCCTGCTCCTGCCTCGGCCTATGCTCCTAGCAGGAGCTGCTGCTGCTGGAGGACCGGAATGCTGGTCAGCGGAAGAAGAAGCACGTGTTCTCGCCATCTGCGAGAGGATAGAAGAATCTAATCATTATTTGGGATACAAGAATCGCACGATAGAGTATAAATAAAAATGGAGTTGTTTCCTAACTCAATAGCCTCCGAAAGATAAGTACAGACGTCTCTGTACCGATGCTTCAGACTCTACTAAGCAACCTAGTGCTCTGATACCAACTTGTCACGACCCAAATTCTCACCCTTATGGATCGCGATGGCGCCTAAAATCACAGTTTCTATACAAGCCAATGTTAGAGTTCGCTTAACTATTTCCCTTAATTAACCATTTAGACAGGATAAAACAATTTTAAACTAATACTTAATTTAATGGATTTAAATAAATAATTCACAATATAAAATAATAAACAGTTAATTAAACCGAGCCACGAACTAATTATATAAATAAATATACAACTGCCCCAGGGTTTGGTGTCACAATTCACGAACTACTAAAGAATACTACAAATACTGAGCTGAAAGAAATAGTGTAATTGTTCTGAATATACTAAAACAATTTTATAGAAATAGGAGAAGACTCTCGGGATTTGTGAACGCCGACAAATATACCTCGTGTCTCTGAATGAATGGATGACTGCTCTAAAAATCTCTACTGCTGGCTAGTACCTGGATCTGCACAAAAGAGTGCAGAGCGTAGTATTAGTACAAGTGACCCCATGTACTGAGTAAGTGTCGAGCCTAACCTCGATGAAGTAGTGACGAGGCTAAGGCGGGGCATTAACAATATAACCTGTGACAATAATAAATAATAAAGCAAGAAAGAAATCTAAAACAAGTAAATAATAACAACTGCAGCAACAATTTAAAATAACTCTGTCACTTTTTCTTCCAGGTCTTAGCTATAACCAATCCTCGAAATAAATTTCTAAATTTCTACACTTTACTTTAAAATAACCACATGTACAAAATATGAGAAAAACCGTATAGTAAAACAAAAATTTCCAAATCCTTGTAATTAAAATAAGTACAACATAATTATTCACCATTATCACAATCAACTTGTCTACCCTTATCAAAATCATTTATCCACCCTTATCACAATCGATTATTCACCCTTATCACAATCAATTATCCACCCTTATCACAATCAATTTCGTCACCCTTATCACAATTAATTTCGCCCCCTTATCACAATCAATTTTTATTTGTTTATCAAAAACTTTCACAATTCAGGGCAAGCCTTTCACAACACTTTTATTTCAACAATTGTAAACAGGAAACTATATTTCTCATAAACTCACTGAATATCATCACAACAACAAGAAACCAACAGGAGCATAAATATATATATCTCCTAAAATAGTGCCAAACTGCTCAACCTTTCTGTACCACAAGGGAACCAAATACGCAACCAATACTCTTCCAAATAACCAAATAATATTCAACATCACAGTAATAAGGCCTAGTAGTCATAGAAACAACAATGAACATACAACAATTAAGACATGAGTCAATTAAATTAGAAACGGGGAAGGGATCATGTTTAACAGACCATTTGGTGGTGCATAGATACTTGTCACCTCACCTATACACCACACACATGCATTTCACATAGAAAACAAGTGGGGATTCCTATTATCTCAAGTCAAAGTTAGACCAAACACTTACCTCAATTCCGTAGGCCACTCACTGCTCAATTACTGCTTTTCCTTCAGAATCTTGCTCTAACTTTCTGGAATCTAAGCATAATTAACTCAATACCATTAATTAATGCTAAAGAAACTAAATTTATTGAAAAATATAATTTTTCCTAAGTTTTCTAAAAAAAAGAAAGTGGAAACGCGACCCCGGGCCCGCTTGGTCTAAACTCGGGGTTCGAACAAAATTACGTTTACCCATTCACCCACGAACCTAAATATACAATTAGTTTTCAAATCCGACCTCAATTCGAGGTTATGATTCAATTTTTACAAAATTTTCTATTTCTACCCAAACCCTTAATTTTTACCATGAAACTTCTTAGTTTTTGCTTTAAAATTGATGAAAAACAATAAGGAATTGAAAGAGTAAAGTTTAGAATTGATTACCTATGACTTGGGGATGAATGTTGGTGAAGCAATTCATTTCTAGGGCTGTGGAGTTCGAAAATATAGAGAAGAAAGGGTTATGCCCGTTTTTACCAGTTTTTTTATATTGCTGGACGGGTGACCTTCGCGTTCGCAGCACAATGGTCGCGTTCGCGTAGGTTCATGGCCTCAAGCCTAAGCATTCGCATCCCAAGGCCTGCGTTCGCGGAGCTTTGGCTCCTCAGGCCTTCGCATTCGCGAAGGACTCTATGCGTTCGCATAGTACAAATGCAGCCCCATTCCTCAGCCCGTTTAAAGCTTCGTGTTCGCATATGGCATGACGAGTTCGCGTAGAGCAACTTACCCAGTGCTCCGCGTTCGCGTCTGGTCCTATGTGTTCGCGTAGGGTAACCTAGTTCCTCTCCCCGTTTGTTCACTGCGTTCGCGTGGGTTACCACGCGTTCGTATAGGGTATTTACCTGGACACCGCAAACAGCAATACACCATATATTTCTAAGTTCAAAAGTACTCTGACGCCTATCCGAAACTCACCCGAGCCCTCGGGGATCTAAACAAAACATGCAAGAAAGTCTAATAATATAATACGGACTTGCTCGTGCGATCAAATCATAAAAATAACATGTAAAACTATGAATTAAACCTCAAAACTCATCATTTTCATCAAGAACACTTAAAGTTCATAACTTTTCAACCGGGGGTCCGAATCACGTCAAACGAACTCCGCTTTTCACCAAATTTCACAGTTAACCTTTAAATATCATAACAAATCTGTACCGGGCTCTGGAACAAAAATACGGGTCCGATACCAACGATTTCAAACAGTAATTCTTTTCTCTATTTCATAAATATTTCAGCAAAATAATTTCTTTCAAAAATTGATTTCTAAGGCTTGGGACCTCGGAATTCATTTCCGGGCATACGCCCGAGTCCCATATTTTACTGCGGACCTCTCGGGATTGTCGGAACACGGATCCGAGTCCATTTACTCAAAATATTGACCAAAGTCAACTATAATCAAATGTTAACTCTAGAAATTACTATTTCTCATATTTTCACATAAAAAATTTCCTGTTTCATGCCCGGACTGTGCACGCAAATTGAGGTGTTTAAAATTAACCCCTTTTTATGGATATTAAGCCTAGAACGGAATCTAAATTCATAGAATGACCCCTTGGGTCATCACACCTTCGTTGGCTTGATATAGCGCTTGGGCTAATAGGAGCCCCTCTGGAGTCTTTACACCCCAGTGAGCGCATTGATATTTGAGGGATGGATTTTTCCTTGACATGGATCTTGTCCTAAGTGATGATATTAAGGGATGGATCTTCCCTGGACATGGATCTTGTCCGAAGTGATGATATTGAGGGATGGATCTTCCCTGGATACGGATCTTGTCCGAGCATTGTATTCCGGAGATCTTCTCTATAGGGCTAGATTGGCCTTTCTCGGTACTGAGTGATAACGGTCACCTGTATTGATGTATATTCCGGGATGGATCTTCCCTGGGCCCCGAGAGCCATATACAGTACCGAGTGGACTCATATGTGAGAGAGTGTGAGCACTATGTGCATTTCATACAGTTGGCATATTGGCATGTAGAGTATACTGATTTATACATGAGTTACTGATCATATCTGAATCATTATGTTTCTTTCATTGTCTGTTAGAAATGTGAACATGCCTAGATTTCATACACTATTTTATTACATTTATCGAGGTTTAATCTGTCACTACCTCTCAGCCCATAGTTTTGGTTCGTTACTTCTGAGTTGGTGTACTCACGTTACCCCCTGCACCTTGTGTGCGGATTCAGGTATATCGGGACCCGGTAGCGGTTGTTGATTTGCTGTCACATTCCTTTTGGAGTCTTCGAGGTAGCAGCTGGGGATCGCAACCTCGTCTTCTCCTTCTTTATCTTCCCGTCGCATTTTTATTATTTCAGACTATGTTGGCTATTTTTTATTTCGACATTCTTATGTTGTAGTAGCTCATGACTCGGTGACACTAGATCTGGGTTTGGGTTTTACTTTGGCTTATGTTTCTTAATGATGATAAAACTCTTAAATGCTTATTAAAAATGAGACTCTTGCTGTAAATATAGTGAATTTTTTGAAAATAACTTTTAACCAAGGAAATGTATGGCTTGCCTGATTTCACGATAGGTGCCATCACAACTGGATAAAATGGGATCGTGACAGTGTCAAAAGCTATAGTGGGAACAACTTGAGCTTCGAAATCATTCAAATGGAAGTATAGCAGTAGGAATATGATGTCAAAATAAAGGAGCTCAATTCCATCAAAGAACTCTCGAATACCCACTCAAATTATTGAACCCAGAAAAATAATTTAATAGACCACAATATGTTGTTTTAATTCCAAACAAAAGGGAAAAAGTAAAGAGGAACAAAGATCTCTAAGCCATAAGTAATCTAAGAGAGACAGAGAGAAGAGAAAGACGTGTTGATCAAAATCGATGTACATCCACATCACTCAGATGCAAATAACCCCAAAGCAGGACGACGAAGAGGCCCTTACTCTTGCTTCTAAATAGTAAGAATTAATTTGTAAGAATATTTGCTCGGAAATGGTAATATTTACATCCATATTAATGATAACACATCCCCCCTCCCCCATATATATAGGGGCATGTGTTATCATTAATATGAATGTAAATATTACTGTTTCCGAGCAAATATTCTTACAACCTAATATATATATATATATATATATATATATACTAGTCTTATGATACGTGCTTTGTGCGTGTATACTATCTCAATAAGAAAGAATTTTAAAATAATTTATAAATACTATATTAAAATATTATGTTTGATAAAATAAAAATTAATTTTTCTAAAATGATGAATCTTCATACAAGTTCTCAATCATCAGTCAATATATTCAACTAAAAATTTATTTTAATTTTTAATTCAATTGCTTTTAGTTCATACGTTATCATGCTTCTTTTCGATTTCAGCAGTCACATATAATCCTTCAAAATTTAAGAATTTTTCTGATTTTTTTTGTTTGAAAAGTTATTCCCATGTTCATTTTAGAAGACTCAAACAGGATTGACAAGCTGATAGAAAATAATAATTTTTTTCAAGAATAAAATGCAATTTTTTTTAAGTAATAATAAATATTATATGAATTATTTTTAACTGATTAGAAAAAGAATAAATTATTGTAGCTCGTTGTATAGTCAAATTACATAAATTATACAAAGAAAAGAAGTTTTAAAAAAGAAAAAGAAAATAAACAATACTAAACCTAAAACTTTTTAACAAAAAAAAAAAAGCTAGTCAAGGACTCTTCTACAAAAGAATTCACAACAAAAAGATAATTATATGGTTTTTCATATCAAAGTCCTAAATATTAGGCTATTAATTAAATGATTATCCCGAAATATTAGAAAAATAATTAATGACTTTCTACATATTAGGAAAATAACTAAAATTATTACTCCGTCTAATATAAAATAAACTCTTAAAGGGTAAAAAAGACTAACGATATTTGGCTAAGGGTCTTCGTGCTTTATATATACACTAGTCTTAGTGTACGCGCGTCGCATGTGTACCCATACTAATGAGAACAAACTCATGAAAAGTAACATAAATATTCAAAAGAAGTATTTGTGTTATAAAATAAAAAATCATAAAATAATTATAATTCAAAAATAATAAATATTAATCATGTTTAAGAGTTTGAATCAATTACGATGGTTCTCTCTTCTATTTTCATAGTCTTGATTCGATTATGAATTGATGGATCGCAGTGTTAATTAACGGGGACAATGAAAGTTGGATAACTCATACAAGAAGTTAAAACAATTCATATAAGTGAATGGAATTCTACTTTGGCGATTAAATTTACAATAAATTTTATTTCTACAGTCAATTAAATCTAATTAGGTTATTTGATAGCTTTCTAGCTAGCTATTTCATGATGTAAGTTAGGTATACAAATATTTATATTTTCATACCGCAATTCGTCAATGTAGTCATATACTTAGTGCTCCCTAAAATAATATTAATATTTATAATATATTCTAACTTCGAACAAATATTGTAAAATGTATGTAGTAAATATTTAATTTAATTTCTGTTCTTATGATCAAATATGCTTGAATATTCTTGGTTTATTAATTTACCAGATGGATTCGTGCGGTTGCTGAACATATTTTTGGTAATTTTTGTACTAATCATAACTATGTTCAAATAACTTGAAGCTCGTATATTACACGAGAAAATAAAATATAAAAAAATATTATTTCCTCCAAACATAAATTTGAAGATCTGCAAACATATCGTTGCTAGCGGATTCATACTAATCATTCTTACATATGTTATGTAAAATAATGATTCATGGTTAAATCGTGAGGAAAACTTACGGGTGCAATTAAATATAGCATTCACACTCCCATTTCAAAATCCTTTATTAGAAAAAGTATTATGAAATTAATTAGAATTGTCTGATATAGTTTAATTACAGAAGAGTTTATACAATGCAATATTTTATTTCATTTTTAATGTCTTATATTTTATGATTTGTGAAATAATTTAAATAATGAAAGATTTATATTAGCTTTAATTCAGATTTATAGGTATTCAGAGGAAAGTGAATTCTTATTAGTTATACAAGATTATGGTTCATATATTTATTTTAAATTTATTTCTGTATAATATGAGTTTAAGAAAGATTATATATAAATTAATAAAAGATAGGAGCTTTTGAAAATAGAGCTCGCGTAATGATTCAATTTGAACACTTGGAAACGTGTAAGGATCAAATTAAAGGAAAATAGCTTTAAATAAGAAAAAGATTTATATAAGGAAACTTTTAATTAATAAACAAGATTTCCTACATAACTTTAATAAGGAAAGATATATAAAACAAATTTTTAGTTTATTTTAAATTCAGAATATTAGAAAAATAATTAAATGACTATTTTGTCCTGTGTTAAATCAATTTTGAAGGGGTAAAAAAGGCGAACGATATTTCGCTGAGAGGTTTTATGCTTTTATATATACTAGTTACTATGTACGTGTGTTACATGTAAATCTTTAGTTAGAACTTTGACATGAAAGAACAACTAACTAATTAGTAACAAATTATTTACTAGATGAATAATCATTGTTGCTTCACCATATTCAAAGCAATAAAATATTAATTATATAAATGTTATGATAAATCAAGTCTCTTATTAAAGATTTTACAGCAATATGTACTTTTAATCGCTACTAAAAATAATAACAGATAAATATTTTATTGATACATATGTGAATTATATATATAGTATATCTACTCTATATACTATTACAATACACAAAGACAAAATCAATACCTTATATTATATAAGCTTCCTATTGTTTGGAAAGATCCAGCTGATTTTCACATTCTATATGAACATCGTAATACATTTATGCTTTTGTAACAGAGCCGATCCAATCATTTTGTTTCACATACTTTAAAGTTTTTTTAACCAATCATCATGCAAAATACATTAATAATAATATTTTAAATATTTTACCTTTTATTTTATATAAATTGATGTAATATTGAATTGGAAATAATTTATGACACTTAGCATCTAAAGAAAATAAATCAATCAATTTTTTTGTTAAACTTCGATATATAGAAGACTTGAACAAACTTGTTCTAGGAAACAATGTAATATATATATATATATATATATATATCAATTTTCTTTCAGATAATTATAAAAGAATTAATTAATCATACTGAAGTAAAATAAATAAATTAAAAAGAACAATCTCATTTGTATTATTAGAACCACCTTATTATCATGTAAAATAAAATATTAGCTTTATAAACTTAGCTTTATATTGATATATAATTTTTATCATTTAAAAGTAGATGTTATATCTTAAAAGATTACAATTTACTTATATTTTTATTATTTCATACTTTAAAAATTAACTCAACTTATTATGTAATAACTCCTCATACATAGGAACACATAATAGATGATATAATTTAGTTTTAGCTTATATGAACTAATAAATATTAACTTTAAAAGATAGTAAGAATTTTTCAATTTGTTTAAAATGTTATAGATGTTTTTAGAGCATAGTACTAAATTTTTCTTAATGTACGTGCCTTGTTTGTTATAGAGAATTCTAATTAGGAACAACAACTCTTTTTGATAGAAAATTATGGACGTGCTTCTTTTATTCATGTAGGATTGACGTTGTAGGGTCGGCAATATATGTAGTTTAAATCGAAAAAGAATTCCATTATTAAGTAATTTACTATTAGATCCTCAAATTATACCAATATTTAGGGCCATAAAAATCGATCAATATTTCAGGATATTTTAGTCGTCTAACATTTAGCAGAAAACATTCGTGCTTTTATAACATGACTGATAACGTGTAACTGTTCATAGAAAATTTGACTCTTGCATAAGTGGACTGCCTCAAAAATAGTTGTTGTATTATAGACTTATAGTCCATCATTTTATAATCAAATTAGCTAACATCCACTGGCCGGCTAACCACAAAGTTGAACGAGAGACATGGTCTTTGTCAATTAATTCCACCACATTTGCTAAGTCAAACAGAAATATCTCTCTAACTGCCTTATGCATATGGGCGTGAAAGGTTGACTCACGTCCTGTTAAAATTGATGGCCAAACTCCAAGAGGAGACATTGTTCAACTTTGGTAGAGCAGTTTAGAGGATAGAAGTAAACTGTAAACTTTTAAGTGTCGGTCATGATGTGACGAACTCAAATCCTAATATGTCGTGATGACGCTTATCGTGGAACTAGGCTAATCAACCATCACTTTACTATGCATTGGTTCTTTTATAATAGTTCACAATACAATGATAACCAGCAAAACGTAGCATAAATAAATTCTTTAAATCTTAGCGTCCCAATAATAGTCTATACAAAACCTAAACAAACCTCCCAAGACTGGAGTCAATGATCATGAGCATCTAAAAAGAATAAATCTAACTCTGCTAATGTCATAATAAATGTCTATGAATCAATTTCTAATACTAATCAAGGAAGGAAATGGAGAAGCTGTGGACGCTGGACAACTACCTCGAAATCCCGTGAACTGCTGCTAACGAACAAGGCAAGTACTGCTCCAAATCAGTACCTGGATCTGTGCACAGAGGCACAGGGAGTCTTTATGAGTACGCCAACTCAGTAGTAATGAAAATAAATCACAGTCTAAGAATTATAAAACACACAGTACAGATACACCAATTCACAAAAACAGTAAAACATCACGTCTCCAAAAGTATACAGGAATTACATAAGTTTGAAAACCAATTGTTGGAAAATCCTTTGAAACAAGTATAATATCAATACATCTCAGTAAAATCCTCAATAAGAACCAGTTGAAAACAAGTGATTTATAGTTCAAAAACTCAGTAAAAATCATTTTAATAAAACTGTCCCTCGAGCCAAAATTATTTCTCGTAAAAGTTGCCTATAAGGCATTCTCATAATCACTCTGTATCAGCCCATCAGGCAATAATCATCACTCAATATCAGCCCCGCGGGCAATAATCATCACTCAATAGGTACCTGCGCTCACTGGGGGTGTGTACAGACTCCGGAGGGGCTCCTACAACCCAAGCGCTATAACAACATAGGCCTGAAAACCTCTCACAATATAGGCCTGAAAGCATCTCACAATATAGGCCTGAAAGCCTCTCACAATATAGGCCTGAAAGCCTCTCACAATATAGGCCTGAAAGCCTCACTCAGTCAGACTCTCTCGATTTGCCCTTAGGCCATGACATACCGGATTCTCGACCCAAAGCAGTGTTTCATTTTCAATAAATAGTATCAAAATACTCCGAGTGTCAAAATAATTTATCAGGAAAAGACTGAGCGTAAAATCATAACATATCAGTGAGGAAAATATAGTAAACACAACCCCCAAGGGGTAAACAAGTCGGCACTAGGCCTCAAACACGGCTTACAGCCCAAATCATATCAAATATATATAGTCTTTAGAAAGCCGTTTCCCAACTCAATAGTCGCCTAAGTAAGGAATATATCTCCAAAGTTTTAACCTTTGCATTTCAAAACCCGTGAAAGGGTGCATAGTACGGGATTTCATACCCTCAGGACTGGATTTAAAGATATTACTTACCTCAAACTAGCCCGAAATTACTTCGCAATGCGTTTGACTTTCGAATCAACTTCAGGATGCTCCAAATCTACCAAGTTCAGAGTTTTATCATCAAATTATGCTCAAGGAATAAATTACAATTGAAAAATATCGAATTTAGCTCAAAAATCCGAATTCGGTCAAAACCCGACCCTCGGTCCCGCGTCCCGAAGCTCAGAAATTTTTATATCAAAATGTTCTTCGTCCTCTCACGAGTCTGTACATATAAAGAACACCAAAATCGGAGTTTGTTTGACCCCTCAAATCGACCCCTAAAGGTCTCATAATCTCAAGCCCTAAACCCACCTTTTTCTACTGATTTCCATGAATTTAATACTGAGATTATGTTCTATAATCACCCATAAACGAGTTTTAAAGTCCAAAATACTTACCTCTACGAATGCCACTGATTTCCCTCTTCAAAAATCGCCTCAAGAGCTCTTTGTCCGTACAAAAATGGTGTAAAAAGGGCTTAGGTCCGGAAGGGTTTTTAATTTAACTGTCCAGTTATTTACTCTCCGCGATCGCGTTCAAATACACGCGATCGCACAATGCTTATCCCACTGACCCACACGATCACCGCACAAAGCACGCGACCGCACAGTGCTCACTCACTCTGAACACCCAATTTTTGCCCCGCATGGAAATTACTCCTAAAATAATCATAAATAACTTTTAATGAATTTTAGGAACTTTTCTTTATTTAGTTGCATTTAATGCATGTTTAAT
>ML295424.1:19513-89317 GCA_005239495.1 Nicotiana undulata | reverse complement strand
TGGGTTGTAGGAGCCCCTCCGGAGTCTGTACACCCCCAGTGAGCGCAGTCGACTATTTATGGATATGGCATGAGAGTTGAGTCACGAGTGACTGAGAGGTTTTCCCGAGAGGCTTTATTTGTGAGTGATACTGTTCCCGAGGGGCTTATTTTTATGAAACTACTGTTTTCACTCTTTTTTATGCCGAGCCTTTATTGATATTGTTTAATAAATGCTTTATACGAGATTTTAAATGGAAAATTGGAGTTTTGTGAAATATTTGGAAATTAAAAGATTCCCGATTGATTCATTTATTTCCACTGTTGATTATGTTGTGAAATTACATGATTTTAAATGCTCGTTACTGCACTTAATTCTTTAGTTATAATTGTTACTTACTGGCGTACTCACGTTACTCCCTGCACCTTGTGTGCAGATTCAGGTGCCGGGACTGAGCGATAGCTGATTTACTCTCTTTGGGGTATTGTTCGGAGATCGTGAGGTAGCCGCTCGACGTCCGCAGCCTGCCATTTTCTCCTTCCTATTCTGTCATTTTATTTTTCTTCCAGACTTGTTTGTAGTAAGAAAATAGTATCAGATTCTTATTACCTCTTAGATGCTCATGACAGATGACTCCAGATGTTGGGGATGTGTTTAGATGTTTTGACCATTTTTATTATTTTGAAATGCTAAAAAGCAAGAATTATTATGAAATATCGGATAGTTCTAGTATTAAATGGAAGATCCCTTATGTTAAACACAGTAAATTGGCAAGCCTGGTATCACTATAGGCGCCATCACGTCCAGTTTAGATTTGGGGTCGTGACAATTTCTTCTTCTGTATCATCTCTTTCGCACTTATAGTTTAGTAAAATATCTTGCAAATTATACAAAAAAATTAGTGGCATGAAAAAGTAATGTTGATCTCACATCAGAGAAAATCAGAAGCAAAAACTAAGAGAGAGAAAATATATTTCAACTTTATTTTTCTTCTCTCTTCTTTTTTTGTGGTTGGATTGAACGAGTAGGTGTGATTAAAATTGGTTGAAAATACCTAAACGAGGCTATATACAAAATCTGAATAAGATTAGAAGTGATTTAGACATGTTTCAGGTAAAACAATCAAACTTAAAAATCCAACTACGACATGTGTATATCACGTTGTATATCGTGTACATTAGTGTATATCCAGATAGGTTTTTAAGGACATCTCTATATACCAGTTTGTTTTAGCAAATCCACTAGGCAAGTTGCCTAGGGTTAGTTTTTATATAAATAAAATAAAAATGAAAATATAAAGTGTCATGAGGTCTTACAAGATGAAAGAAATAAACTTTAACGAATACATAATTCCTATTATCACTGTTGAGTAATGAACTCAACACTGATATCACAATATGAAAACTACTAATAAACTGAGTAGAACAAACTAGATGTGCTAAATCTTGAAAATTGAGTCTCATATGAAATCTTTTGCTTTTGCATCTTTGATCATCTTCCCATTGTTGCAACCTTTGTAAGAGAAACGACTTCATGTCATTAGTTGTATACACATAATTGCTATTATAGTTATACTCACTCCTTAATGTAGCTAAAGTCTAGCATTTTTGAGCATGTGTTTTGAGGAGTGATTCATGTGATCTCCAGCTTTCATCTGTTGATTTCAGTGGGTGGCACAATATTTGAGATGTGGAATTAATAAAATGTATTGGGGTGATATTCCACAATGCATCCATTGATCCCATTTTTGAGTGCTAAAAGTCCCAGTTATAACTGTATTTGATCAAAAAACTAGGCAGATTTCTCTTGTGTATGCCCTGTTTGATCAGGTATTTGTGTGATCCCTTGTAACCATTTGAAGTATCCATTGATTGGCACCATTCTTGAAATGAATATCTAATAAGATGCATTATTGCTTTGTTATATAATGTACCCAATGTTACCTCATTTGAGTCCCAAAAGCACAGGTCATACAACACGATTCTAGGCAGTGTTGTCCTTGCTTCCATGCTTGTGTCTTCTATTATCACTCCTTCAAGGGACTGAGCATAAAATGCTAACACCACCCTTTGAATTTGTAGCCAATAGTAGCGCATGGATACAATATTTTTCCCTGCAAAAAAAGAACCCAAAGTTAGCATAAAAAACGATCCTCATGTCCTCCTCCCAAAGGATTAGGCTATGATGACCTGCAGCAAAGTGTTGTTCTGCACAACTCATTGTCTGGCTCCCTGTATGTGATATCCAAGTTATTTGATGTAGTTTCTTTTTCCAGAACACACATCTTGTCCCTATTAAGTCTAGACTGCCCCAAATCCTCATAGCTTCCAATGCCAAGCAAGTGTGCACATTCATGCATTGTTGGTTTGCGGATGTTTTATTGAAAATTCTGGGCAGCCTTCTGTAGTTTTTGATCCAGTAGAAGTTGTTGATCCATTGTATACTGGTAATCCTCCTAGCTTCCATGATTATTCTCACAGTGACATCTCTTCTTGGGACTGAGAACCTAGTGCTAATACCACTCATAGAAGATAAATCAGTTGGTTAGGCATGGAGACAGTATTTTTTTCTGCAAAAAAGAAAACAATGTTAGTTAAAAACCATTGTACTATGACCTCCTCCCAAAGGATTCGATCACAACATTCCATAATATTTCCTCTCCCCCTTTTGATTCCCAGCTTCAGCAACCATATTTCACTAGTGAAAAAGTATTCTAGTGAGACTACTCTAGTTGCCTACAAGTTGCTACTCCACCTTGTTACCTCTTCTCCTCCTAATTTCTTGCAACTTTTACTCTTATATAAGGGCATTGTAACTTGTCATTATTCATTATCCTTATCCTTTGAATATCTAGCTCCCAAAAACTATGTGCCTAAATAGATCCAACATCTAATGCATAGTTAGCTAAATAATAAGCCAAACTATTTCCCTCTCTAAGAGTATGAGCCACAGTGGCATTGCTTCTTGCCATCGGCTCCTTAATCTCCTCCCCTCTGTGCAGATATAACCCATGGCACACTCCATTCCCCATTTAATACATTTTTTAGCATCATTGAATCAATGTGGAGATCAATAATACCATAGTCATGCTCCACACAAAACCTCAAGTCCTCTAGAATTGCCTTAGCTTCAGCTTCTGTGTTTGTTCCTTCCTTCACCTCCTTTCCACTTCCATACACTATATCCCCCTCTTCATTTCATAGCACAAATCCTATAGAACTTCTTCCTGGATTGCCCCTAGAAGCCCCATCTGTATTGACCTTGATCCACCCTGGACTTGGATATTCCCACAACACCTTAGTGAGCTTCAATTTAGGAAAATAGGACTCCATCATACTCAGCAAGTCAGGCCATTTATGTGGTACATTTTGAAGTGTTAGCTTTCTGAATTTAACTAGTGATTGCATAGTAGTGGACACCTGATAAATGACCCTGCTCACAGTTATAGCATCTCCATGTTTGTAGATATTTCTTCTCTTCCATATCCCCCACACAATCACAGGTGGTAAGGCTTATACAATAGGTTGCAATCGAGGGATCACATCTGCAGTCCGACACTTTATCACTGCTTGATGGAATGTAATCCCTTGCATAGTAATTCCTGCATGAGACAGAAAATATTTCCACACCCTATTTGCAGCATATGATATAAAGAACAAATGTTGCATAGTCTCCTCGTTTGGTTCAGTATAGCACCAACACTTTGAATCCATATGATACACCAATCTCCTAAAGAAATCATCCAAATGCAACTTGTTGTTCCACACTTTCCACATGAAGAAAGCAATCTTAAAAGGTAATCCTTTCACCCAGATTTTCTTATAAGCATTGGCAGGTTCATTTCTCCTTCTCAAGTATTCCCATGCTAATTTTACATTGAATACACCCCTTGTTTCTAGCATCTATTGAGGTTTGTCCAGAACACCATACATCACTGGAGGCTTCAAGTGCAGCAGAATGTGTTCTGCAAGTTCTTCTGGAAGTATCTCCCTTATCTTCTCCTCATCCCATTGATCATTCTCAACCACATCATATATGTTGTGTATGGATTCATCACATACAAAGTCTGGAGGTGTGACAAAGTATAGTACTCCCAAACCTGTCCAATTTTCAAACCAGAATAGTGAGGACCCCATATTAGGCTACCATAGTATTTGATGTTCAATGATATCCCTACATTAAAATATTTTTCTCCAAATATGAGAACCATTTCTCCAAACATGAGAACCATTTCTCCAGGGAATGATCATAAGGTTCAATTTTTTGCAATATTTCTGACTCATAAATGCACTCCACAAGCTAGGTTTTGTTCTAAAGTTCCACCATAACTTACAAAACAAAGCTTTGGAGACATCATGTAGAGGTAGAAACCCACACCCTCTTCTTCACAAGGTAAACATAGAGTGTTCCAAAAGGCCCAATGCCTTTCTGCCACACCTACTGTATTGCTCCATAAAAATTGAGCAAAGTTTTTATGTAGATTGTTAATCACATAATGTGGGGGAGTTATAGAAGAGAGTAGATGTATTGGAATACTTTGGAGAACATTAGAGATTAATAAAACCTTTCCTCCTATATACAATAACTTCCCTTTCCAATCATGCAGCTTATTCATTACCTTATTCATGAGATCTTTGTAATAATCCATCCTCTTTCTAGCATAGAAAATAGGACAACCAAGGTACGTAGATGGGAAATCCTACTTAGTTATACTTGTGATCCTTCGCACCTTGTTCACCACTGCTTCTCGTGTTGAATGATGCATGTATATGGCAGATTTGTTCTTGTTTATGAGCTGGCCAGATGCACCCTCATAGGCTGCCAAAACTTCCATGATCAAACGCAATAACCTTGCACGAGAAGAAGAAAATATGATAGTATCATCCGCATATGCTAGATGATTTATCTTGGGACTCCATTTGGGCAATCCAAATACACAAAAGGATCGCTTCCTATGCAATGCATTGAACCCTCTTTATAATGCTTCAGCAGCCAGTACAAATAAAGTAGGTGATAATGGATCACCTTGATTCACCCCCCTTATTGATTTAAAGAAACCATTCGGTTGTCTATTAAGTAATACTGAAAACCAATTATTTTAAACAATCTTATAGATCAAGCCAATGAACCTTTCTCCAAATCCCATCTTCCTCAATACGTTAGTTAAGAAAATCCATGATAATCGATCATAGGCGTTGGTCATGTCCAATTTGATCACTACATTTGGTCATGCTTTGGTTCTAAGTCTGATGTCTGTGGTGATCTCTTGTGTTAAGAGAACATTTTCTACTATGCTCCAGCCCTTTACAAATCTAGCTTGTTCTTCAGATATAAGATTTGGAAGCAACACTGCAAGCCTTTCGTGCACAACTCTAGAAAATATCTAGTTAACAAACTTGCTAAGGCTAATTGGTCACATATCAGAGAAAGTCACAACTTCCTTCTTCTTTGGTTGTAATACCAGATTAGTATGAGTGACATACCTGGGAAATTCATGACCATTGAAAAAATCATTTACCATATCTACAATGTCATCGCCAATTATATCGCAACAAGTATGGAAAAAACTTCTAGTAAAGCCATCAGGCCCCCCTGCACTTTCCACATTTAGACAAAAAATATCATGTTTTACCTCTTCTCTAGTAGGTTGTTGTATCAATTCAAAGTTCTGAGCATTGTCAATCATTGTATGAATATGATCAAGGATGCCAAATAATGTGGGAACAGTTTCTTCATGAAATTGGACTTGAAAAAAAATCTCACACCTTCATCATCCATCTCAACACTATCCTCTAACCAATCACCATTAGAATTCTGCACTCTCTTCAGCTGCAATCTTTTTCATCTGCCATTAATTTGTGCATGGAAAATTTTGTATTCCTATCACCATCTTGGAACCATGACATACCAGCTTTTTGCTTCCAAAATTCCTCCTCCAATGCTAAAAATCTGATCAACTTTTCTTGAACTTTCTGCAACTTTTCTATGTTATGACATGTAGGAGACCTTTCAAATTGAGCCTCATGCACTACCTCATGCACTATCACAGCCTCCTCCAGACTTGCAATTCTTTAAAAAATGTCCCCATATGTTTTTTACTCCATATTGACAAAGCTTTCTTCAGTTTCTTGAGCTTCTGATTGAACACAAAAAAAAAGGATATCTTACAAAGTCTGCATTCCAGTTTTGTTCCACCACATCTTTGAAAGTCGGATGCTTACTCCAAAAGTTCAGAAATTTAAAAGCCTTCTTGATTGGTGTAGCATCAAGATTGCCTTTCAATAACATGGAACTATGATCAGATCCTATTTTGGATAAGTGAGTGATCTCTAAATTAGGCCACATTTGTTGAAACATCAACTTTCCCAGACATCGATCTAATCTTTTGAAAATGCAGTCATCTTCACCTCTCCTATTCCACCAAGTGAAAATAGTTCCTTTGAAGCCTATATCAAAGAGGTTACATAAGTTAATACAATGTCGAAAGTCATTTACCTCATTCAAAGACACTGGTAGTCCACCAAATTTCTCTTTCTTGTCCCATATAACATTAAATCCCCCCACCCACCCCCACCCCCACGTACAAGACAAGGTAAGGAAATATCGCTAGCCAAGTTAAACAAACTGTCCCACAGTTCTATACGCTCGATGGCATCATATTTTGCATACACAAATGTGACCAAAAATGATAATTGATTATCCAGGTTTGTGTACTTCAAAGTAAGATGCTGCTCCAAGTCATATATTATATCAACTTCATGATCATCATCCAAAAACACCCAGATTTTATTATAAACATTTAAGAAAGCCTGTAGCATTCCAATCCTCCTCCTATATCTTTCCAGCTTCTTCTTCTTTTGTTTTGGTTCCATGATTCCTATAAACTTAAAATGATGCTACCTTTTCATGATGATAAGCTTCTCAAAGGATTGCATTGTCTTTACTGACCTCACATTCCAAATGATGGCATTCATTATCAATTGTGAGATTTAATTTGGGTTCTTCGAGTGTGAACCCCAGGAACTACACTTTGATTGTTATCTTTTGGTTGTTTCTTCTTCCCCCTTCCAACTGTTTTCCCTTTATCCATGTGCCTAGGTGAGAGAAGTTTTGGTAAGTAGATTCATCATCAATATCTCTCCCTTTACCTAATTATGATCTTCACACATGACCTCCAGTGGATCTGTCAGCTGGTTATTTGTAGGTTTAAAAATCAAAATTTTGTGCACATTCTCCTGATTTTGATGTGCTTAAATATCACTAGGATTAGTATTCTTGATCAGTCCTGCTTCCACATTATGAATATCATTCACACCACCAGAAGGCTTCACAATTCCTTCCTTATTCACTTCATCTACTGCCTTAGCCACAATCACATCAGTGATCATAGCCTTATCTCCCAATGGTTTCCCAGAAGCTATATTTGCTGGAGGCAGTAACCTACCAGGGTTAGGGCTTAGAATTTTTTGAGCATCATTGACTTCTGAAAGTATGACATTCCTTTTCCCTTGATCAACTACATCTTCAGTACGTTTTACATTATTGCTATCTGCATTCCCTTGCTCTTTGTTGGTACTTCCATTAATACTTTGTTCCTCTTCTTCCATTATTCCATTATTGCTATCTGATGATTCTTCCTCACCACTGGCTCCCTCAGGTAATTCACCTTCCTCAAAGTCTTCTTTCGTTTGATCACTCCGCAACTTACTTCCACTAAGTTTTAATCTCTCATCATCCTTGTATATCCCAATTGCTGCATCAATATCAGTTGTTTGAGATTGTATTTCCTGGTATGGCTGATTGGTTATGACATTATTATCAACGAAAGTTCTATTAACCCATGCTGTTGTAGATTCCTTTTGAACATCAGCAGCTGTTGCATTCTCATTCCCTGCAGGATTTGTGGTTATTCTTTTCTTTGAGCCTTCCTTCCTATTCGATTTAGGAGTAACCACAGCAGCTGCATGATTTAACTTCTCAGTTGTATTAGGATTAGGTCCAGGACTTCTTACTTCAGTGTTTTCTTCTACGACAACCAACTGATTATTATTCTCATCATCACCATCCAGAACCTCTAAAGCTGCAAATTTATTAGCAGTTTGAATTTGTTGAGTAGTAACTATACCATCTGGAACAATTTCCTTCCTTGAATTACCATTATCTTGCTGACCATAACCAATAGTTGAACAATTTCCTTTCCTGAATTTTTATTAATTTGATAAGAAACACCAGTACCCTACTGCCCATTGTTAATATCCACTATAGCAGTTTCCTTGCCAGTTTGACCTTGCACCATTCTTCACACGATTGTCTCTTACTTCTTTCCATTGCTCACCAACATTCCCCACCACACTTCCACTTGGCAGAATCATCAAAGGTTCTTTATTTTGCTTTTTGTTGTTAGCATTCCCGTCTGCCTCCTGATTTCCTTGATCATTAACCATCAATTCTGAATGCCAACACCAACATTCAATCTTCTCATGACCTTGCAATCTACCCTACTTACAATACTTATGCAGCATATCATACTTAATTGTTACCCACTATGTCCTTATTTCTCCAGATGCTTCGTTTTCAATATCCATCCTAACTTTCTTAGGATGATCAACTAACAAATCCACAAGCACTTTAACCCTTGCACAACTAGGTCTAGTCTTATTGATTGTAGTCATATCTAGGTGAAGTGGTTTCGCAACCACTGAAGCAAGTGAACATAAATATTTCTTCACAAAGAAAGTAGGTAACAGGCCTGGAAAAGAGATCCATGCCATGGCCATTTGAGTCTCTTCTCCAACTTTAAGTGGAATCATAGATGAGTGGACGTAAGTGATATTCATACCCATTCTTGTCTTTGACATAATAAGCACACTTCGACGTAAAATCAATGAAATCTTTCCATAAAGTAAGTCGAATGAGCACATGCCTATCTCTAAGAAATCCAATACTACATTCTCCCTTGATTCCATATTACGCAGGTACAATGCGACGGATTTCTTGCAACTCTGGCCATCCATACGCAAATTTTCCAACCACAGCATATTGAAGTCCTTCTGTAACATTCATTCGCTCAACTTCTGCCTCTGTAAACTTGACTAATGATTTTCCATTAAACACTGATGCTCGTCTCAATGTAATAGGCTCAACAGATGAGGCCCGTTCATGCATGGCTGCATTAATGGTGCTAGGTTTTAGTATGTGGGAGTTATCCAGGGGTGTTTTTGGTTGTGTAGTAGGGTTGGGAACGATGGTGGAAGGTTGGGGAGGCAGACCAGCCGTCGGAGGGGGCTGGCCGCCGGCCGGAGAGGCCATTGACGTAGGGTTTTGGCTTCAAGTTTTTAGATTTTTGCATGAGAGAGAAGAGAGAGTTTTATTATTTGCTTCTTTTGTAAATTTAAATAATGTATTTTTTTCTTGTATACCAGTTTGTATATCATGTATACAACACAATTTTTTATGGACGCCTGTATATATCACATTGTATGTCGTATATATAACACGAATTTTCATGGATATACACAGATACACATGATATAAATGAGATATTATTGATGTACATAGAGATATACACGAGATACAATAGGGGATACACATGTGGAGTCGTCTTGAACTTGAGTTTATAATCTGAAATGTGTTATACAAAGAAGGAAAATAAATATTTAATATAGTTTGTCGATATACACTTATACACGTTGATATAAAAATAAATATAATTATTAATGTGTTATATATATTTGGATATACAGATAAAAACCTAAAAAAATAATTTTAAAATATTTAGAATTTTTTTCGGATACTATTGAAAAAAATGGATCCTAATTTCTAGATGAGGATTGCTATGAGAGAGAGAGGAATTTAAATACTTTTTTCTATTTTTAAGGAAAATAATTTTGATGGACTTCTTTTTAGGATGACGGTTGAACCATTAGTAGAGAGAGAATAGTTTTAGACTACCATATGTCAAATCCTAAAACATTAGCTTTTTTATGCTAATTGTCTGGACCTAGTTGTCATGTGATTCCAAATCCCCAAATATTTATATAAATAACGTTACTCTTGCTTTATTTAAAAAAGAGCACATTCATTTACAATTATAGCATTTTTAAGGATTCTTTATGTGGCATTTATTTTTTTGAACGGAAACACTAACCACAATTTAATGGACTATTGAAGCACATTAATTTATCACAACATTCTCTCTCATCATTAATCTAAACTTGTCATTTTCTTTGAACTTTTGCTTCGAATAGGTGCTCTCATGGAAAGTCCCATTCTTCATTATTCTCCCATACACTATCTAAATCAATCCACATTTCGTTACTATAACAATATTATTCAAAGTATTTTTCTTGCGAATAATATTATACCAATATTATCCCAAATACATTACATCAAAAATAAATATAAAGTATTAGCATACCATTACTATACCAAGAACAATTAAAAAAAATAGAATATACCATGTATTTTAAGAAAAAATACATAATACTTTTATACCTAAACAAAATCAAATAAATAGAATATACCATGTATTTTTAAGACAAAGTACAAATTCCCCATACTTAAACACAATTAAATAAACAAAATATACCATGTATTTTAAGGTATAAAAATATTATGTATTTTATCTGCCAATGTTTTAAAAGGCGGGGGCGTGAGGCGAGGCGTTTTACCTCTGACGAGGTGAGGTGTAAGCCCTGAGTTATGGGGTGTAAGTCCCACGGATTTTTAAATTTTACAAATTTCAAGAATTTTGTGATAGTATAAAATAAAAATAATTATAAAAAGTACATTAAAATCACAAAATTATAACAAATAATCTATTTAAAATATTTATAAATTATAATTCAACTATGAATCATACGTAAAGTATGACATATATCATAATATACAAATTAGCTGCAACGTCGCTACAACTCAAACATCAAAAGTAATGTATTAATGTGAATTCTTATATGTATCTCTGTAACGAATCTTGAAAGAATTTCGATATTATAATTTGATATATTTTAAAATAGTCATTTTATTTAATATGTTTTCTATTTGAAAAAGAATTTATATAAAAATATAATTCATAATTTGAATATAATTTTCCAGCATCATTTATTTTTAAATTTGAACAAGTTAATAAAGTGACACAATTTGAATATGATTCTCAAAGACTTATAATAACTTTAGCGTTTGGATAGTGTTTCGATGAAACTTTTAATTAATAAAAGATTGATTGAGTGTCGGTTGGAGCGAGTGATATAGAATGAGCATTGCAATAATTATGAAGAAAAATGGCTTTAACATAAATCAGGGATATCTTATTGAAATAGAAGCCCTTAGTGAGAAGGATTCCTCTGTTTTCGGGATTCTTCTTTATATGACGTAGTTGCAATCTCATCTGGGTAATCAAATGTGGATACCATTTTTCTCTTTGTTGGAACATTTGTTTTAGTAAACAAACATAAAAACTATTTTTTGCTTAAATCAACTTTTGCGACCATACCATACAAATGTAAGAATGTCACGATCCAAATCCCTCCACGGAGTCGTGATAGCACTCAATCTAAAATCAGGTAAGCCAATCACTTAACATCATTTAAACCAATAAAAATATGACATAATGAAACATAGCTTGACATAAATGCGAAAATAGAGGTAATACAAGCCAAAGTAGCAATACTCAACATAACTCCTAGAATTAGGTATTACAGAGCCACGAGCTCTAACTAAATACATGAAAATATCTCAAAATACAATATCATTTGGATATAAAAATGATAGTATAAATATAAAAGAAAGGACATCAAAGGACTCAGTCTAGGAGCCAGCCTTCGACTTCAGCTCCAGTTACTTCATCGCCCACCCAGGCAGCTAGAGGTGGTAGTCAGTCAGCCAGGGGCCGCCCTAGAGGGGGAGGTCGAGCAGGTGGAGGTCAGGACCGTATCTATGCACTTCCAGCCAGGCCTGATGTTATGGCCTCCGATGCGGTGATCACAGGTATTATCTCAGTCTGTCACCGAGATGCTTTGGATTTATTTGACCCTGGTTATACATATTCATATGTCTCGTCTTATTTTGCACATATCCTAGATATACCCGTGAGTTAGTGATGTTTGTTCATGCGTCGACTCCGGTGGGCGATACCGTTGCTGTAGACCGTGTCTATCGGTCGTGTGTGATATCTGTTGGGGGTCTGGAGACCCGAGTAGACCTACTGTTACTCAGAATGGTTGAGTTTATGTGATACTGAGCATGGATTGGCTATCTCCGTGCCATGCTATTCTTGATTGTCACTCTAAGACCGTGACCTTGGCTATGCCTGGAGTTCTGAGGGTTGAGTGGAGAGGTTCTTCTGAGTACGTGCCTAGCAGGGTGATTTCTTACCTGAACGCTCAGCGTATGGTTGAAAAGGGATGTTTATCTTATATGGCTTTTGTGAGGGATGTTAGTAGTAAGACTCCTGTTGTTGATTCTGTTCCAGTGGTCCGTGATTTTCCGGATGTGTTCCCTGCAGACCTGCCAGGCATGCCACCTGACAGGGATATTGACTTTGGTATTGATATGGTGCCAGTCACTCAGTCTATCTCTACTCCACCTTACTGTATGGCACCAGCGGAGTTGAAGGAATTGAAAGAACAGCTTCAGGAACTCCTAGGGGTTCATTCGGCCTAATGTGTCACCGTGGGGTGCATAGGTGTTGTTTGTGAAGAAGAATGATGGTTCTATGCGGATGTGTATCGACTATAGGCAGCTGAAAAAGGTTACGATGAAGAAACGGTATCCTCTGCCTAGTATTGATGATTTGTTTGACCGGCTTCAGAGGGCCAGAGTGTTCTCCAAGATTGACCTGAGGCCCGGGTATCATTAGTTGAAGATTCGGGATTCTGACATCCCGAAGACTACTTTCAGGACCAGATATGGCCATTATGAGTTTCTTGTTATGTCATTTGGGCTGACTAATTCCCCAGCAGCCTTTATGCACTTGATGCACAGTGTATTCCGGCCTTATCTTGACTTCTTTGTCATAGTGTTCATTGATCACATGCTGGTATATTCTCGTAGCCAGGAGGAGCATGCTCAGCATTTGAGGGTTGTGTTGCAGAGGTTGAGAAAGGAGAAGCTTTATACAAAGCTCTCCAAGTGTGAGTTTTGGCTTGGCTCAGTAGCTTTCTTGGGGCACGTGGTGTCCAGTGAGGGTATTCAGGTTGATCCGAAGAAGATAGAGGCGGTGCAGAGTTGGCCCAGACCGTCCTCAACTACAGAGATTAGGAGTTTCCTTGGTTTGGCAGTATATTACCGTCATTTTGTGGAGGGAGTTTCTTCTATTGCTTCACCCTTGACTAGATTGACCTAGAAGGGTTCTCCATTCAGATGGTCCGACGAGTGTGAGGAGAGCTTTTAGAAGCTCAAGTCAGCATTGACCACAACCCCGGTATTGGTTTTGCCTACTAGTTCAGGTTCTTATACAATCTAATATGAAGCTTCTAGAGTTGGCTTGGGAGCAGTATTGATGCAGGACGGTAGGGTGATTGCCTACGCGTCTAGACAGTTAAAGGTGCACGAGAAAAATTATCCAGTGCATGATCTTGAGTTAGCTTCCATTGTGTATGCCTTGAAGATTTGGCGCCATTATTTGTATGGAGTGCAGTGTGAGATTTTCACCGATCATCGTAGTTTGCAGTATCTGCTGAAGCAGAAGGACTTGAATTTGCGTCAGAGGAGATGGTTGGAGCTTCTCAAGGATTATGACCTCAATATTTTATATCATCCGGGGAAGGCCAATGTAGTGGCCGATGCCCTGAGTTGTAGAGCAGAGAGTTTGGGGATTCTAGCCTACCTTTCAGCAGCAAAGCGACCTTTAGCACTTGATGTTCAGGATTTAGCAGGGCAGTTGGTGAGATTGGATTTGTCAGAGCTTCCGCGGGTATTGGCTTATGTAGCCTCGAGGTCTTCTCTTTATGATCAGATTAGGGAACGCAAGTATGATGACCGACACTTGCTAGTTCTTCAGGACAGGGTCCGTCGAGGTGATGCCAGGGATGTGACTATTGGTGATAACATGGTTATGAGGATGCAAGGCCAAATTTGCGTGTCCAACATGGATGGACTTCGAGAGTTGATTCTAGCAGAGGCTCATAGCTCGCGGTATTCCATTCATTCGGGTGACGCGAAGATGTACCAGGATCCGAGACAGCAGTATTGGTGGCGGCGGATGAAGAGAGATATTGTTGATTATGTAGCCCGGTGTCTCAACTGCCAGCAAGTCAAGTATGAGCACCAAAGGACAAGTGGATTACTTCAGAGGTTAGATATTCCGGCGTGGAAGTGGGAGCGGATCACCATGGACTTTGTAGTGGCTCCCACGTACTTCGAGGAGATTTGATGCTATTTGGGTCATTATGGATCGGCTGACCAAGTCCGCGCACTTCATTCCTGTTAGTACTACTTATACTTCGGAGCGGTTAGCTGAGATCTACATCAGGGAGATTGTCCGATTGCATGGGGTTCTAGTTTCTATAATTTCTGACAGAGGTACTCAGTTCACATCTCAGTTCTAGAGAGCCATGCAGAGAGGTTTGGGTAATCAGGTTGAGTTGAGCAAAGCGTTTCATCCTCAGACCGACGGGCAGTCGGAGCACACTATTCAGATTTTGGAGGACATGCTACGTGCCTGTGTGATTGATTTTAGGGGTTCATGGGACTAGTTTCTGCCACTCGCGGAGTTTGCATATAATAATAACTATCAGTCCAACATTCAGATGGCTCCGTATGAGGCTTTATATGGTAGGAGGTATAGATCTCCGATTGGTTGGTTTGAGCCCGACAAGGCTAGGCTATTGGGCACAGACTTGGTGCAGGATGCGTTGGATAAGGTGAAGTTGATTCAGGAGTGACTTCGCACGACGCAGTCTAGGAAGAAGAGTTATGCGGACCGGAAGGTCCGGGATGTGTCTTTCATGGAGGGAGAGAAGGTATTGCTGAAGGTGTCACCCATAAAGGGTGTTATGAGGTTTGGGAAGAAGGGAAGGTTGAGTCCCCGGTTCATTGGGCCTTTTGAGGTGCTTCAGAAGATTGGAGAGGTGGCTTACAGGCTTGCTTTTCCACCCAGCCTATCGGGTGTTCATCCGGTGTTTCATGTTTCGATGCTCCGGAAGTATATTGGTGACCCATCTCATGTTTTAGACTTCAGCACAGTTCAGCTCGAGAGTGATATGTCATATGAGGTAGAGCCAGTGGCTATTCTAGGTCGTCAGGTCAGAAAGTTGAAGTCTAAGGATATAACTTCAGTGAAGGTGCAGTGGAGAGGACAACCAGTGGAGGAGGCTACTTGGGAGACCGAGCGGGAGATGCAGAGCAGATATCCTCACTTGTTTGAGACTCCAAGTATGTTTCTAGACCCGTTCGAGGGCGAACGTTTGTTTAAGAGGGGGAGAATGTAACGACCCGGCTGGTCGTTCCGTAGAATTTGCACAGCTATTCTTATTTTTGCTTTGTCATGCATTTTTTATACTGTTTATGATATGACAGAGTCGGATGGTTCGGGTTTGGAATGGTTGTAGTGAGAATAGAGACACTTAGTCTCTTAAAGTAGCCTTATAGTTGGGAAAGTCAATTGGGAGTTGACTTCTTGGTAAACGATCCCGGAATGCGAATTTTATGGATCGGGTAGCTTCGCTATGTGATTTGGGACTTAGGAATGTGTTCATAATATAGTTTGGAGGTCCGATGTAGAATTAGGCTTGAATTGGCGAAAGCTAGTTTTTGGTGATTTTCGGTCGGCAGTGGAAAATAAGCTATCGGGGTCAGAATGGAATTCCAGAAATTGGAACAGGTTCGTAGTGTCATTTTTGGACGTGTGTGCAAAATTTCATGTCAATCGGATGTGTTTTGGAGGGTTTCGACATCTTTGATGAAATTTAGAAGTTTCAAAGTTCATAGGCTTGAATTCGAGGTGAATTTAGTGTTTTGATGTTATTTTGGGTGTTCCGAGGATGCGACTAAGTCCGGATGATCATTTATGGCTTATTGGTATTTTTGGTTGGGGCCCTAGGGGCTTGGGATTGATTTCGGATGGCTAACGGGTGTCCGAACTTGCAAAATTACAGCATATCAGCTGCTGGTGTGATTTTTCTGGTGTGACCACACCTGCGGATAGGGATCCGCAAGTGCGGGCCCACAGAAGCAGACAGGATTCCGTAGGTGCGGATTTTGAGCAGCTCAGTGAAAAGTCGCAGAAGCGGACGTTGGACCGCACCTGCGAAGTCGCAGGTGCGGATTTGGCCCGTTTAATGAGAAGTCGCAGGTGCGGTATATTTGACCACAAGAGCGGTCGCAGGTGCGAGTTTTTGGACCGCAAGTGCGAAATGCCTGGGCAGAAAGTATATAAGTTGGACTTAGAGAGTTTGGGTCTTCTTTTCACCATTTTCATACGGGTTTCAATCTTTTGGAGGGTTTTGAAGAGGGATATCAATAGTTCTTCATTGAGGTAAGGTTTTTGGACTCTAAACGCGTTTATATGTGATTAAAGGTTTGTTTAGTGGTGGAAATTTGGGGGAAATCAGTGCAAAAATAGGTAATTAGGGCTTGAGATTAAGAGACCTTAAAATGGGGAATTTAGGGGTCATTTGGACTCCGATTTCAGTGTTCTTGGTATGTATAGACTCGTAGGAGGATGAGGATCATTTTGGTGTAAATTTTATCGGGTTCCGAGATATGGGCCCAGGGGTCAGGTTTGGCCAATTTTAGGAATTGTGCCTAAATTTGATAGTTGTCGATTGGGTTTCGTTTCCCTAGCATATTTTGATGTTGTGAATCTGATTTTGATAGACTCGGAGCATTTGGGGGCCGATTCGAGGGGAAAGAGCATTGCGGAGTAGAGTTTGGACTGTTTTGAGGTAAGTAACGATTGTAACTCTAAACCTGAGGGTATGAAACCCCGATATTTTACATTGTTTTGGTAAATGAGGTAATGTACATGCTAGGTGACGAGTGTGTGGGTGTGCACCTATAGGGATTGTGACTTGGTCCGTCCCGTAGCGACTATTAAGTCGCGTATTTGATTTGAAAACCTTATGATATCCTGTATTTTAGAAATCTATACTTGTTCATGGGCTGTAGGCCATGTTTGAGGCATTGTGTCGATCTGTTAGACCTTCACAGGTACTCTTATACTATTCTAACACTATCCTGATAGAAAATTTGTGAACTCAATCATGTTTTCTACTTATTGTTATTTTCGCTGTTATTATCGCTGTTTTGAAACTCTGAGAGGTATTTTGGGGCTGAGTCCTGTGAGTTGAGATGAGTTGCCCGAGTGGCTTGTGAGGATGACTGAGTGAGGCCGAGAGCCGAGTATGTAAGGATAGTTATGGATCGGGCTGCAGGCCGCAACAACATGTATTATATATTATATGGGTCGGGCTGCACGCCGCAGCAATATACATTGTATATGGATTGGGCTACACGCCATAGCATATATATATATATATATATATATATATATATATATATATATATATATGGATCGGGCTACACGCCATAGCATATATATATATATATATATATATATATATATATATATATATATATTAGATCGGGTTGCACGCCGCAGAAACATAGTGCTTGGGCTGTAGGAGCCCCTCCGAAGTCTGTACACCCCCCAGTGAGCACAGTCGACTATTATATATGGATCGGGCTGCGTGCCACAGCAATATATGTATTGGATCGGGTTGCACGCCGCAACAATTGAGTGGATATCTGATACTTGTTGAGTGAGAGTGATTAGTGAGAGAATGGCATATTGATAGTGGAGATATGAGTGACAGAGATACCTTGATAGGAGGGATATTGGGCCTAAAAGGCGGATACATTGTGAATTTTACTGTTTTCTCACTTTTCTTTACACTGTGTTTTCCAAACAAAAGTTGAACTGTTGTTTTTTTTTTTTTTACAAAATATGATTTACAAATGCTCGTCATTGCACTCAAGTTTTTAGTTACTTTGGTTACTTACTGAGTTGGCGTACTCACGTTACTCCTTGCACCCATGTGTGCAGATTCAGGTACCGGACCATCTCGCTAGTGTCTTCTGACGTGCTTGGAGTTTTGCTCGAGGATCGAGGTAGCTGCTCAGCGTCCACAGCTGACCTCCTTTCTTTCCTATTCCTATACATTGATGTCTCTTTTGGACTTGTATTAGTGACAGAGTTATGTTTCGATACATTGTATTATCATCGTAGATGCTCAAGACAGTTGACTCTTGAGGTCTGGGGGCGGTTTTGGTTGCTTGCTTTTATTATTATTTCTGTTGAGATTATCTAAACAGCGGATCTTTATCAGTTTATGAGTTGCATTTCTATAAAACATACAAAGGTTGTTTTCACTGTGTTAAAGGGCTAGCCTAGTTTCACGTTAGGAGCCATCACAACCTTTATTGATTTGGGGTCGTGACAACCACAGTCAATGCAGCTACCTCGAATCCTCACGATCAACAAAGCTCTCACTGCCTAGATCCGCTACTTCCAATACTTGGATCTACATAAAAATATGCAGAAATGTAGTATGAGTACATCACGGTCGGTACCCAGTAAGTATCAAGACTAAAATCGGTGAAGTAGTGACCAGGTTCAAGTCATACGATACTCACTAGTCATAATAACATGTGCAATAAATCAAAGAATGGCAACGGAAAGTATAGCAGAAAAGAACAACAAAATCTCATCGGGACAAGTGATAGCAGTTAAAAACAAGAAAATGGCTCATCTGCAACAATAAGTCATTAAATAGAAATACACACATATGGAATCTCACACCCATGTTATCGGTCTCACTTGCACGACAAAGACCTCGTGCCAACATCACTCACACTTGAAAGGAAAAGACCTGGTGCCACAATATAATCACACTCGCATGGAAAACACCTCATGCTCACACGGTAAAGATCTCGTGCCAATAACAATCACATTTTCATGGAAGAAACCTCGTGCTCGCACGGCAAAGACCGTGTGCACATATCAATCACACTCGCACGGAAGAAACCTCGTGCTCGCAGGGAAATGACCTCATGATCATATCAGTCACACTCGTATAGAAGAAACATCATGCTCGAATAGCTAAGACCTCGTGCCCATATCAATCACACTCGCGTGGAAGAAACATCGTTCTCACACAATAAATACCTCGTGCAAATATCAAAACAATTCGCTCAACATGTTCCAAATGTGTCACAAAATCACAAATAATAATACCAAAGTTTTTATCACGAGTATATGTTCATAGTTTATCAACAAGTGCACACGGACAAGAAAAATAGTAAAGTGCGGTTGGGTATTTAATAATAAAGCATACTACTACTAAAAACAATTGTAATGTCCATGTTCACATAGGCACAAAGTGATTAAGTATTATTCATATACAATACATCTTCAACTAAGGCATATTAATAGCCTAAGGTCTATTCCGATCACATACACACAGCACCCATGTTCACACTCGTCACCTCATGTACACGTTGCATTCCACATAACACAATTAAGCAATTATGGCCAAATCCTAAGGGGTATTCTCTCACACAAGATTAGGCAAGATACTTACCTCAAATAAGTCAAATCAATACTCCAATAGCCCTTGCCTCTCGAATTTTCCTTTGAACGGGTCAAATCTATCTAATAATACCTAAATGATATCAAATACGACTATAGAAATTGATTCCAATTAATAAAGCTCTGATCTTTATTAAAAATCAAAAAGTCACCCAAATATTTGTGATGACCCGTTAGGTCATCTTATGATTTAAACCTAATTCTGTGATCCAAAACCTTTAAAAGTCATGTTTTATCCTTCCTCGATTTGCGTGCACAGTCCGGGCATCTTTCTGAAAAGCTTTTATGTTAAAAACTTATAAAAATAAGAAATTTTGCCTAAAACCCCTCATTTGAGTTGACTTCGGTCAACAATTTTGGTCAAAGGACCCATATTTGTGTTCTAATTATCCCGATGGGTCCGTATCATGATTTGGGACTTGGGCGTATGCCCAGAATCGAAATCGGAAGTCCCTAGCCCGAGATATCAAACTATATTGAAATTTGAAAGTTGAAAACTTAATGAAATTGAAGTGTTTGACCGAAGTTTGACTTTTTGGATAACGGGTACGTATTTTTGTTCTTGAATCCGGTACAGATCCAATACCATATTTATGGCTTGTCTGTGAAATTTGATGAAAAACGTAGTTGATTTGACGTGATTCGGACGTCCGGTTGTGAAAACAAGAATTGCAAAGTTTTCTTGAAAATTTCATTCGATTTGGTGTTAAATTCATAGTTCTAGGTGTTATTTTGGCGATTTGATGGCGCGAGCAAGTTCGTATGATGTTAGACTTGTGTGTTTTAGTTTGGAGCCCCGAGGGCTCGGGTGAGTTTCAGATAGGCTATAGAGTGAAAATTGGACTTAGAACATAGTTGGTGTTGCAATATCTAGTGCAGGCCTCTGCTCTCGCATTTGCGAGATCAGGCATCGCAATTGCGACCCCTGCAGCTTCAACATTTGCGAGCTATTTCCCGCATTTGCAAAGAATAGCTGGGCCTTATAATTTTCGCATTTGCGAACACACCTTCGTATTTGCGAACTGGGAAGGGGGAAGGCAGTGATTGCATTTGCGATCACATGGTCGCATTTGCGTGGTTTTCTTCACATTTGCGAAGATAGCAGGATTGGGGAGACCTTCGCATTTGCGATAGGTTCTTCACATTTGCGAACCCCAGGTCGCAAATGCGACACCTGCAACTGATCAAAATAATTTTTGGACGGGATTTTGGTTTGTTTCCAAAATTTTCAAAACCTAAAACCTTAGAGGCGATTTTTCCAAGACCATTTCTTCGCCAAATCATTGGTAACTAACCCACTTTCTTTCAATAACCCATCACATTTCATGAATCTTCAACCTAGAATTTAGGATTCATGGTGGAAATTGGAGGTTTGGGTAGAATTAGGGATTTTTGCATAATTAGAATTTAGGCCTCGAATTGAGGTCGAATTTTGAAATAAATTACATAATCGGGTTCGGGGGTGAATGAATGAATGGATTTTTGTCCGAACCTCGGGTTTTGACCAAGCGGGCTAGAGTTCAATTTTTTGACTTTTTGGGAAAAAGTTTGGGTAATCTAATTTTTTTACTTTACTTGCATTTTCACGCCTAATTTCTACTTGTTATACATTGTTTCCCTCCGTTAATAGTAGTTGTTGTTCCATAGCTTCATTATCTCCTATTATTTGTTTAAGCTAGTTTATCAGTACTTTTATGGTATACTCCAGATTAGTCTTGCTGAGTAGTGTCACTTATGTGAATTTTCATAGCGTACAAGCTTCCTATTTGTTTCAGTTTGAAGTTTAAGTATCGTGAAGGGTTTTATGATTTGAATTATGAAATTCTGTACTTACTAAGTAATTGATATTGATATGTGGGATCGGGTTGCACGCCACAACAGGTGGATAAGGGTGATATATTTAGGAGGAATAAGAGTGAATTGATACGGTACGGTGGAATCGGGTTGCACGTTGCAACAAGAGTAATAAGGGTGGATTGTTTGGTGTAATAAGGATGAACGGTGATTGTGATTATTGTGACATAGTGGGAACGGGTTGCACGCCGCAACACCTTATTTATTTTCTATTGTTTATGCTATTGTGAGGAAATAAGGGAGGAATATGATATGTACGGTAGGATCGGGTTGCGTGGTGCAACAACTTATGTGTTTATGCTTTCTCTGCACTGCTTTAGTTGTACGGTATTTTTGTTCGCACTTAAATATTGGTAGTATCTGAACTCTGTTGAATTTCTTCGTAGAAATGTAGTTATTTCCTGTAAGTTACTGCTTACTTTTATCGTGTCATCCTTTTTCTGCTTTTATTATTTATACTGCATACATGCTATATTGTGAGTGACCTGCCTTAGTCTCGTCACTACTTCGTCGAGGTTAGGCTCGGCACTTACCTGGCATGGGGTCGGTTGTACTGATACTGCACTCTACACTTCCTGTGCATATTTTGGAGCTGGTTCAAGCTGATCTTGAGGTTGGCTGCAGGATCCTTCTGATAAGAAACCCAAGGTTGACATGTTGGCGTCTGCAGGCCCTGGCGGCCCCTTCTACACCTCATACTTTACTGTTTCTTTATTTCGAAAGCATTTGTATTCTTTTTAGACCTTTACTTGTAGTAAATTCTAGAATATTCATGAATAGTGACTCTAGATTCTCGGTGGTACGTATATTTTGAAGTTGATATATATATATATATATATATATTTGCGTTCATTTTCACTCATTATAGCTTATTTTTTGTTAACCACCGAAAATGTAAAAGAATTGGCTAATGAATCTCTAACGTTTACTTGCCTAGCAAGTGTAATGTTAGGCGTCATCACAGTCCTAGCGGTGAGAATTCCGGGTCGCGACAAAAACCATAGCCTGCCTCCCCGATTGCGACAAAAATCATAAGTTTTGAAAACCTAGTCGAATACGAGTTCAACTGTACCAATTTCATCCAAATCTTACTCAAAATTGTGGTTCAAATATCCATTTTTCATTTTAGAAAAGTTTTGCCATAATTCCCAATTTCTTCGTTTAGATCATTCAAATGCTAAAATCAAGGTTGGAATCATGAATAATAATCAAATCCGAGTCAAAACACTTATCCAAATTCAAATTGTCAAAATTTCCTCGAAAATCGCACAAATTTGAGCTCTTGATTTTAAAACGTGATAAAACCCTCGAAATAGAGTACTTAAGTGATTCGGCCCAGTTATACACTTTGCGATCGGGGGACTACCTTCGGGTTCGGGAATGCCAAACTCTGCCCACCTGTTGCCCCTTTTTCTTGAATGCGACAGCCCTGTCGCAAATGTTATGCCTAACTCAACTAAGCCTACACGAACACAATGCCCCAAGCCGCGAACACGAAGGCTCTGCTTCCTATGCTCTACGAACGCGACACCACCACCGCGAACACGTAGAGAAAACATCACTTGCCACCAAAATACTCTTCATGATTGCAATATCCCTTCCGTGATCGCGATGAACACTGGAACATCATAAGACAGCTGATCCAAAACAAGGGGAAATGGTTTGAAACCACCCCTGAACCACACCCGAGGCCCCCGGAATCCCGTCCAATCATATCAACCAATCCCAAAATGTAACACGGACCTACTCTGTGTCTCAAATCACACTAAATTATATCAAAACCAAGAATCACACACCAATTAAAACTTAACAAACTAATCCAAATTGCCGAATTCCAAACTTACGTCGGACATGCCTAAACAACTCGGAATGACACCAAATTTTACACACAAGTCATTAATCATCATACGAACTTATTCCAAAGTTCAAAATCCCAAACGGACATCGATAACCACAAAGTCAGTTGTGGGTCAAACATATGAACTTCTAAACCTAAAATCTTCTAACTTTCGCCAATTAGATTCAAATCAACCTAGGAACCTCCGAATCCAAATTCGGACATACCTAAGTCCAAAATCAACATCCGGACCTAAAGGAACCATCAAAATTCCATTATGAGGTCAACTACATAAAAGTCAACTCCGATCAAACTTCACAACTTAATCTTCCAAACTTGGGACTAAGTGTCCCAATTCAATCTAAAACTTTCCCGAAACTAAACTAACCACCATCACAAGTTACATAACAAATACACATATAGAGAGAATCAAATAGGGAAAGTCGGGGATGAAATACACGAAACGATTCGATTGATTGTTGCAAAGAATAAGAATAGGAATGAGAAGGAGAAACGAGGAATAAAAGTAGAGCTTAAGTTTGTGTTTGGTATGACATAAGATATTTTTCATAGAAAATATTTTCCACGTGTGGTGTTTGATTGGTGACATAAAAACCTTTTCTAGAAACATATACTAAATAAAAAAGAACATCACAAATTTTGTTTTTTCGATGTGAGATAGTTGGCCCATGACACTGAATGGGTTTTGAAGATTGACAAAAGGTGTCAAGTTGAACTAGGTCCATCATAGCATACAGATCGGAATGAAGCAGTTGGAACAAGAATCGTACAAGTCTAGGAGATATCAGTGATTGCTGAGTATCAAAGAACTAAATGTATGTCTCCTAATACGAAAAGGTTGCAAACGGATAGAGATGACAGAAGTTGATTTCAGCTAGGACAGAAATAGAGGAAGGAAGTTGAGTTACAATCAAATTTGTTTACCAAGGAAGAGTTGGATAAGAATTAAATCATGGACTCAACAAACGGACTCTAAAAATAATCAATGTATTACTGCTGAAAGAGGTGACACACAAGTACTAAAGTGAATCAGGTTTTGAAGCAAAAGTTCCAGAGATATTTTGCAAGCAAAATTGTTGTGTGATACAAAGGCTACAGTTCAACTAGAAGAAACAGTTCCATTGTTTGTGTATTGAGTCTAGTTGATTGTAGTAGGAGCTTTAACATTGTATCTTTTCAGCTTACTTAGAAGCAAATGTAATAGGTACAAATTGATCAAGTTAGAGTTAGCTTGAAATTTGTAGAAATTAGCTAGAGGCTAGTTGATACAAAGAGGATTAGAGTTAGTCCTAGGATTACAAAAGAGTTTATTTTGTAAGTCCGTTTTGGCTTAGAGTTTTAGTGAAGAGTTTGAGAAAATCCTACTGAGGAGTAGGTCGTGGTTTTTTCACCTTTTGAGCCAGGTGTTTTCCACGTAAAAATCCCTGTGTCTTTACTATTACTGCTTAATTATTCCGCAAACAGTAGTAAATAGTATATTAAGAAGAACCAGGTTCTTCTCATTAGACAGCACTCGAAAATTGGGTATTGCACAATTAACTTATATTATTGTGTAGTAGTGAAGTCTAAAACAACAATTGGTATCAGAGCGGGCTATCCTTGAAGAGGCTAACACCTAGGAAAAGATCAAGACGAGTGCACCACCTGGGAACTGGGAAGGTCAATCAACTGCAAGGCCATCACTCTTCAACGGCCAGTACTATTCTTGGTGGAAGAATAGAATGAAGGATCACCTTATTGGAGAGACTATGAACTCTGGGACATAGTCACTGATGGACCACTTGCAACAATGAAGAAAACTGCTGAAGGAGTAGATGTGCCTTAGACTAGGGCTGACTGCACAGCTGAGGATCTAAAGAAATGGGAGAAGAATGCCAAGGCCAAGAAGTGGCTAGTGTGTGGACTAGGCCAGATGAATACAACAGAATCCAAAGTTGAACCACTGCCAAGGAAATCTGGGATACTCTACAAGTGGCTCATGAAGGAACAACTCAAGTGAAGAGGTATAGAGGTACATTTCTATACTCTCAGTTTGAAAACTTCACTATGAAGGAAGGAGAAACAATTCAGGAGATGTACACAAGGTTCACAACCTTGACTAATGAACTCAAGTCACTTGGAAGAGTCATCCTTGAAGAAGACAAGGTTGAGAAGATTTTGACAAGGGTCCTGCCTATCTCCTGGGAAAGAAAGATAACTGCCATCCAGGAATCCAAAAATATGGCAACCCTTAGACCAGATGAGTTGATTGGCAACCTTACTGCTTATGAACTCAGAAGGCAGACCATGAAAATGGATGCCCCAAAGAAGGAAAGAAGTCTAGCACTAAAGATCACAGAGGGAGCAGATATGGAGGATGATGAGATGGCCATGATCACCAAAGAATTCAGAAACTTTCTCATGAGGAAGAAAGGCATCTCTAGAGGGGGAAACTTCAACAAGGCAAAGGCTCCTGAAAGGCCAGCTAATGAGGGATGCTACAAGTGTGGAAAAACTGATCATCTCATCAAGAACTGCCCCCAGTGGGAAGTAGAATGGAGGAAGGAGAGATATGAAAGAAAGAACAGGAAGAAGGAACTGGTCCAACCCAAGAAAGCTACTACAAAGGCTATGATTGCTGCTTGGGGGGAAAGTTAAGATGAAGAATCAGAAGATGGTGAGACAGAAGATCAAGCTCTCATGGCAATTGGAGAATCTGATGAGGAGACTTATGAAGAACCACAGGTAAGTATCTCACATCTTAAAACAAAAATAAAGTTTCTATCTAAGGAGAAACTCTCTAAGTTTCTACTTGACTTCATTGATGATTCTGAGGAGACAACTAAAGAGAAAGATCAACTATCTAAAGAGTGTGCAATGCTGAGAGAAAAAATCATGGACCTGGAAATAAGGGTCAGTGAATCTGAAAAGAAAAACACTGTCTTGATGAACCAGGTTCAACCACTCGAAACTGAGATTCTAGAATTAAAATTTGAAAATTTAAAGTTAAGACTAGGATCCAGTAAAAAGGTAGTTGATCACTCTCATGCGAAGTTAGAAGAAGACTTAGGTAAATTGAAAGATAAAATGTATGCCAAAGATGAGCAGATAAAATCTCTTAAAGAAGAACTTGGCAAAGTCAAACATGAATTTGATAGAACACGTAAGTGGAATAAGTCTTCTGATGCTTTAATATGGCTCCAAGAGAATCATAGTAGCAACCGGAGAGGGCTTGGTTTTGGGAGTCAATTGCCTAAGTGGGATCCCAAAAGCAAGTATCTCACTCTCCCTGAAAATAAAATTTGCACCCATTGTGGGAAGACTGGCCACTCTAAATATGAGTGTTCTGTAAAAGAAAAGGTCAGTCAGAAAAATGAGAGATTCATTAAAAAGAAAAACTGGCTACCAAATTGGGCCAGAAAAATTTGATTCATCCATTCTCTCATGAAAAAGGACCCAAACTAGTTTGGGTTTGATTTTCTTTTGAAGGTACAAGTGAAGGGAAGCAGCCAATTTTGGTTTTTGGATAGTGGTTGCTCTAAGAATTTCACAGGGAACAAGGAACGGTTCCTTTCACTTGAAAACCTCAAAGGAGGAAATGTCTCCTTTGGAAACGGAAAGAAAGGTGAAATAATAGAGGTCGACAAGGTAGGTAAAGATGATACACGTTCAATTGAACATGTGTATCTGATAAATGGCTTGAAATATAGCCTTATCAGTGTGTCACAACTGTGTGACAGAGGTAACCTTGTCGCTTTTACTTCCACAAATTTTTTTGTGATCAACCTACTTACTGACAAGATTGTTTTGCAGGGAAAAATAATGAACAATATCTATGTCATTGACTTGTCCACACTTTCTGACAATGAACTTACTTGCCTTAGTGTGTTGGAAAGTGATCCCCTCCTGTGGCACAAAAGACTTGGTCATGCAAGTCTGAAAGAACTTAGTGGTAGGGTTCCCTAACATTAATTTCAAAGAAGACAAGGTTTGTGAGGCATGTTCAAGGGGGAAGCAGGTAAGGTCTTCTTTCAAAAGTAAGAAAATGGTCAGTACCACCAGAACGTTGGAACTTGTTCATATGGATCTGTGTGGTCCCATGAGAACTCTGAGTAGAGGTGTGAAAAGATATGTAATGGTGCTAGTAGATGATTTCTCAAGGTTAACTTGGACCTTATTCTTGGCATATAAGGATGAACCATTTGAAATGTTCAACTCATTTTTCAAGAGGATTCAGAATCAATTAAGACATCAACTAGCATCCATTAGATCTGATCATGGTACTGAGTTTGAGAATGCTAAGTTTGCTGAGTTCTGTGATGAACATGGTGTGAATCACAATTTTTCTGCTCTTAGAACCCCATAGCAAAATGGGGTTGTTGAAAGAAAAAACAGAACTCTTGAAGACATGGCAAGAACCATGCTTCTATCAAGAAAACTACCTCACAGCTTCTGGGCAGAAGCAATTAACACTGCATGTTATATTATCAATAGATGCATGACCAGACCTCTGGTAGAGAAAACTCCCTATGAATTACTTAAAGGGAGAAAGCCCAACATATCCCATCTTAGGGCTTTTGGATGCAAGTGTTATGTGCATAATAATGGCAAAGATTCTTTAGGAAAATTTGATCCCAGAAGTGATGAGGGAGTGTTCTTGGTATATTCTACACATATCAAAGCTTATAACATATACAATAAAAGAATTGTGTGTGTAGAAGAAAGTGTACATGTTGTCTTTGATGAAACTAACACTTTATCTGAGAGACAGGAATCAGAAGATGAGGAGCTTGGACTAGTGAGGAGAAATGGCTACATTGAAGCACCTATGGCAGATGGAACAAGTGATGGACCAGGTCCAACAACACCACGCAACTCGACAGGGGGAATTCCTCATGAAAATATTGGCCCTGATCCTGTCCCACAGCAACAAGATAACATGGAACAATCCAGAAGTGAACAACTGGTTCTCAAACCACACAAATATCAGAGTTCTCACCCTCTTGAGAACATCATAACAGACTTGAGATCCTCCTTGAAACATCTGTGTGCGTTTGATGCATTTCTATCCTTGATTGAACCAAAGAACATTGTTGAAGCCCTGAGATGCTGACTAGGTAACTGCTATGCAAGATGATCTGAATCAATTTGAGAGAAGTCAAGTATGGCACTTGGTACCCAGGCCACTGGACATATCAATAATTGGCACCAAGTGGGTCTTCAGGAATAAACTCGATGAGGATGGAACTGTTACTAGAAACAAGGCAAGACTGGTTGTTCAAGGATACAACCAAGAAGAGGGAATTGATTATGATGAGACCTTTGCTCCTGTGGCAAGATTGGAGGCAATCAGACTTCTTATAGCATTTGCTGCACACATGGAATTCACTTTGCATCAGATGGATGTCAAGAGTGCCTTTCTCAATGGCTATTTGAAGGAAGAGGTATTTGTAAAACAGCCTCCTGGTTTTGAAAGCAAAGAATCACCTGATCATGTATATAAACTTGACAAGGCTCTCTCTATGGTCTCAAGCAAGCGCCTAGAGATTGGTACGAGAGATTGTCAAAATTCCTGCTAGAACATGGGTACAATTGAGGCAAAATAAAGATTTTTAACAGGATGAACCTGGTTCATCCATGCTGGTTTACATGACTGACAAGGTACGTTCTCATCTCCATACATGTATTAATTCAAGTACAGTCATACATGAGTAGGACTCTATCCATTAATGGTTCAGTTCAAATTCTTGTACTTATCCAAATAATGAACCAGATTCAAGAAGCTCCGTCACATTAAATTAGCCTAGTTTTAGGGGGAAAGAAACGGTCTAATCAATGTCCAATCACTGACAATCCTTAATCGATTAGTATACTACTTGTGTTAATGCACTTCCATTACAAACACCCCAGCCACAAGTTATAAATAGGCCATCATTACCCATTGTGAATAAAGCAATAGACGAACCCTCTTCAAGTCACTCAACACTCAAATCTCTACTGCCTTTTACCCTCTCTTCTTTTTTCTCTCAAAAATTAAATACCATGTCGTCTGCTTCATCTTATTCTCAAAATCGTGACTACGATGAAGAAGTATATGAGTCTGATTCTCCACCGGTCTACAATTCTGAATCCTCTGAGACACCTGAAACCCCTAAATACCATGATGCTCTTAAACCTACACCAAACCCTACCCCAGCCCCAAAACCCCGTCGTGTCAAAGTTCTTGCACGAAAATCTGTGGCTTCAGGGTCATGAGCAAATTTCTTGGAAGATTTATTACAGGCTGAAGAAAAACCCAAACCAGATTCGTCCAGTGAATCGTTTAAATCAGCACATGAAGACGATGCACCTGGTTCGTCTGCTGAGAAAGGTAATACTGAAGTTACCTCTGTGTTAAATTCTAAAAATAGATTCATGTTGGTTGGTCCTGTGGTGGATGTGGAAGTGCCAAGTAGGCAAAGAAAAACTGGGAAACTTCTTGAGAATAAGGGAGATGCAGGTGTGAGGGGATTTGGGAAGGATGGTTCCACACTTGAAATTAGTGGCCCCATTCTTGAGAATACTGTAGATGATGTCGTAGTGATAGGGGGAATTAATGAAGTTGAGGAAGCTGCTACTGGATTAGAAAGCCTGATGAAGGAGATAGATGAACCTGTTTCTTCTAGGGAAGAAACCTTGGCTGAGAGACTAAAGAAACTGGGGGACTCATACAACCCTAAGAAGAGAAGGACTCCAAAGTCCATCAAGTCTAAAGCCTCAGTTACCTAAAAGAAAAGGAAAACTGATGAGTCTGGTGGTGTACCTGTTCCGAGGGTACGAGCTACGAGAAATACTGTTCGAGAAGAAGAGGAGAAGCTGGAAAAAGCTCTGCAAGAGAGCAAAAGAAAGAAGGCAGAGAAAGGGAAAGCGAAAGTAGGGGAGCCTGTTGAGGCTATTGTTGTTGATGAGGTGTTGGACCTGGTCCAACAAGAAGAAGAGGTTTCTCCATTGGTGTTCAAGACACCCAAGCCCAAATTGGCTAAGACTTCCACAAAGAAGTCAGCACCTGTGGCTGCTACCACCGTGAGTACATCTACGAGGACACGGTCTAAAGTAAAGCCAAAGAAGAAAGTTCAGATTGTTGAGAGGGATGATGATCCTGAATGGAGTGGAGATGAAGAGAAGGAAGTTGGAGAAGTGTCGACTGACAGAGTTTCCATGTTTGTCAAGAGACATATCTTGAAGGGAAAGTTACTGAAGGATTTGGAGGAGCCGGGTATGAGGTACTTAGTGGATATTCTGGCAGCGCAAGGCTGGAAGGACATGGTCCTTCATATGGAAGGCAGGCTAGTCAGAAATGAGGTTGTGGAATTCATGGGGAATGCAACTGTGATTGGAGGAAGGGTTACATCATTGGTTAGGGGAGTTGAAGTCTCCTTTGACGCTCAAGAAGTCATTCTAGACATTCCATGTGAGGGCTATGGCGACTATACAAGTCAGAGATGGCCTTGCTTGGATGGAATGGCCTCAACACTCAACATCACCAGATTCTTTTGTGACAATGAAAAAGAGCCTGAGCCCAGGGCTGTGTATAGAAGCGAGATGAAGCCTGAACACAAGTTGTTCTTTGAGTTTGTAATTAAATTTCTGCTGCCCAGACAAGAGCGCAGGCACATTGCCAACTACATGGATCTCACGCTCATGGAATGCCTATACATAGGCAAGCAGATCAATTGGTCATCTTTAATCATCCAACTTTTGGACAGTCTGGTGATTGGCACCAAGGCCCATGCAATTCCTTATAGCTTTATCCTTACTGCAGTTCTGGCTCATTTTGGAGTCCCCACAAAGAAGGCTGAAATGGCTACTGCAAAGGATTTCTTTGGGAAGGACACTTTGCTGTCATGTGATTACACTGTCAGTGCCCCCGGCAGATGAACCTGGTTCATCTCGGAAGCTACTAGTCAACAGCAAGGTCCGTACTTTAGTGCAGGAAAGCGAGCAAAAGGATATGGAGATCCTTCATTTGAAGACTCGCTTAGTTGAGGTGGAAGGTGAGCGTGATGCTCTCAAAGTTGAATTAGCCAAGGAGAAGGAGAAAAACGAGGGTGTCTTACACCAAATGTTGTCTCTTCTCCAAACCAAGAATCCTGCATATTCTGCACCACCCCAAACTTAGGAATTTCCAGTACTACCTCTCCTATCCTATCAAGTGCCCAGTTCGGGACTGTGTCTAGTGTCTTTTGTTTCAGTTTTTAATTCTGTCTTACTCATGTTTTGCCTGTTTTTTATTTTAATCCGTTTTGATGTTGATAATCCATGTTAATCAATGAAAGCTTGGTGTTTTGAAAAATGTCTCTATTTATGATTTAGCTTACATTATTAGTTTCTTGTGTTGATTAATCATGTTTGCACCTGCAGTTGCCTAAATTGACCATGAGTAAGAACTAATAACTGGTAAGTATCAGTTTGCACCTGCAGTTGCCTAAAGGAGGAAAATGTGCTATGTGTGTGCTGTGTTGTTCAAAAAATTTAAAAGTGATATTTATAACCTAATGAACCTGGTACTTGATGATTAATGCTCACAAATGTACAAAGTGTTGGATATATATACAGGATAAAAGCACAGAGTTTGTCATCATCAAAAAGGAGGAATTTGTTAGCCCATGTCACTGAATGGGTTTTGAAGATTGACAAAAGGTGTCAAGTTGAACCAGGTCCATCATAGCATACACATCTGAATGAAGCAGTTGAAACAAGAATCGTACAAGTCTAGGAGATATCAGTGATTGCTGAGTATCAAAGAACTAAGAGAATGTCTCCTAATAAGAAAAGGTTGCAAACTGATAGAGATGACAAAAGTTGATTTCAGCTAGGACAGAAATAGAGGAAGGAAGTTGAGTTACAATCAAACTCGTTTACCAAGGAAGAGTTGGATCAGAATTGAATCATGGACTCAACAAACGGACTCTATAAATAATCAATGTATTACTGCTGAAAGAGGTGACGCACAAGTGCTAAAGTGAATCAAGTTCTGAAGCAAAAGTTCCAGAGATTTTGCAAGCAGAATTGTTGTGCGATACAAAGGCTACAGTTCAACTAGAAGAAACAGTTCCATTGTTTGTGTATTGAGTCTAGTTGATTGTAGTAGGAGTTTTAACATTGTATCTTTTCAGCTTACTTAGAAGCAATTGTAATAGGTACAAATTGATCAAGTTAGAGTTAGCTTGAAATCTGTAGAAATTAGCTAGAGGCTAGTTGATACAAAGAGGATTAGAGTTAGTCCTAGGATTATAAAAGAGTTTATTTTGTAAGTCTGTTTTGGCTCAGAGTTTTAGTGAAGAGTTTGAGCAAATCCTACTGAGGAGTAGGTCGTGGTTTTTTCACCTTTTGAGCCATGTGTTTTCCACGTAAAAATCCTTATGTCTTTACTATTACTGTTTAATTATTCCGCAAACAGTAGTAAGTAGTATACTAAGAAGAACCATGTTCTTCTTATTAGACAGCACTCGAAAATTGGGTACTGCACAATTAACTTATATTATTGTGTAGTAGTGAAGTCTAAAACAACAGAGACTCTTTTTAAAGTTTTGGGTATTACATACACTCTCTCTTATGGATTAAGCGTCCTCGCTGAAGTTTGCCCCACCGCATGGATTCTCCCTGGCTCAATACTAAGATTTGCTCCGCCTAATCAATATTTGCCTAAACTCAGTTGAACTCTGACTCACCGTCGGCAAGGCTGACACTAGAATAGCTTTGATACCATCTGTACAACATAACTCACTAGTTATATTGTCTGCTCTGGGTCTAATCCCTCACTAGCGAGCTGAACGATTACACAAACACACCCAAAATTCTATAATTTGGACATTCGCAGGATTTTACTTTACAGAGATATTCCTATACTAAAATATTGGACTGGTGTAAAACAATGTTTCAAAAGGCGGGGGCGTGAGATGAGGCGTTTTACCTGTGACGAGGCGAGGCGTAAGCCCTGAGACATGGGGCGTAAGTCTCACGGATCATAATATACAAATTAGCTGCAACGTCACTCAAATATCAAAAGTAATGTATTAAATGCAAATTCTTATATGTATCTCTGTAACGAATCTTGAAAGAATTTCGATATTATAATTTGATATATTTTAAAATAGTCCTTTTATTTAATATACTTTCTATTTGAAAGAGAATTTATATAAAAATATAATTCACAATTTTAATATGATTCTCTAGCATCATTTATTTTTAAATTTGAACAAGTTAATAAAGTGACACATAATATATCATGATAATTAATTATTTGTAAATAGTTACTAGCTAATAATGAGTTATTAAATTAATAAGTATTGTATTTCGTAAACATGAAAAATATAATTTTTAGAAAAATAATTATAAAAAAGTATGGACTATTATATAATAAAGACATAACAAAAATTAATAGATAAATACTTTTAAATGAAAGATTATTTAAAATTTACTATCATAGCAGTCTTATTGGATAACATGCAATAATTTTTATTTTAATTACGACATAAAATACACTCAACATAATGGTTAATGATTAAGAAAAAGGTAATTTTGGATAGTCAACGATTTATTAAGAAACTTTGCGGATTAACGAGGTTAGTTACACACAATTTCATAAAGTTCTATTAGGCGAGCCCAGTACGTTGGGCGTTGGGCGTGTCCGGGGCGTAAGCCTCGACGGCCGAGGTGTAAGTCTCACGGAACTAAGCCCCACACATAAGCCCAGGGGCGTTTTACGAGAGCTCCGCCTCGGGACGAGTCCCAATTCTACCTTTTAAAACATAGACGTTTTTGTCTATATCCTAAAATAGAATTATCTTAGGAGTTAAACTATTCTTATTATCTTTCTTCTTTTTCAGAAAATGGTTTATATCCAAAATAGTGTTCACGTTTGGTCTGCTCAAACAAAAGATATTGTAAGAGACACATTAGACACTATTTTATTTTGATACTAGATTGATTAATAGCAACATCTACGCTTTACACAACCAAAATTAAGTTTTGATAACTTTCTTAGCACTCGCTTCGGGGCTCGTCCCAGTGCATGATACTGTCAGAATGCCTTGAGGCTAACTCTGTGGGACTAAGTTCCGTGAGGTTTATGCCTCAGAAGCTCATATGCGCATCCAAAATACAATTAATGCTCAAAGCTCGGGGCCTGCTTAATAATTTTTGGCACAAATCATGTATCAAATTCTTTAATTAACACTGACAACACTTAAAAATTCTTTAATAAATAAATGATTAAAATTCTATTCTTTTAAGAAATATGAAGATCGAGAGCAACTCAAAATAATGAGTCATGATTTTACATATTTACTTATAGAGAATATTGCGCTGGTGAATATCATTTGAATAAGATAGTTAATATAAACATCATTCATTTACTATAAGTCTTTAAATCTAAGTTCCATGTCTCTCATAATTATCATACTTTTATTATTTTGCTATTGGTAATTAATTTTTTATTTACTCATAATAATAGTTAAAGTACTGATGAAGTTTATTGATTATTAACTGTTGGAAAGGTAAACTGCGTAGTTTGATTATAAAAAAATTAAATGATTATAATTTTCAAATTATTCAAAAGATAAGACGTTATAATTGATTTTTATCTCATGGTAACTTTAGCACTACTGCATTATTTATATTTAAAGAAAAATGCTAGGTATTATTTTCATGAGTTATTGAATCCTTTTTAATTGTCTTAAACGTTTAATATATTTTATGTATATTTGTGGTTATTATGCTATTATATTGAATTTTAAAGATCCATGGGCCTACGTCCCATATATTGGGGCTTATGTCTAGTTCCATGTTAAATAAAATATTCTGTCTCACGCTTTTTAAAACACTGGAAAATTTGAATAATCCCTAACCTAATCACGAATTTAGATTATATTAATTTGATCTAGTTATTTTTTAAGGTCCAAAATACGGATCACCTCCTCTTTGTGTAATAATTTTAGAAATTTGGAATCACCTCCTCTTTCTGTAATTGATTTTGACTGGATATCGGCATACACCGAAGGAAATCTTTCCGGCAAAGGATAAAAATGCTTTACTGAACTTCAATATATAAAAAGAAAAGTTGAGTGATAAATACTTAACAATTTTTTGTAGGGATTTGGTGTTTGAAATTCATTGATTCAATTAATTCGAATTTGTGCTGATAGGATTTAACAACTAAACCAATTCTTAGTTGCATTTGAATTACCTTGGGGCACAAACAACTTTTTAGGTAATGGTGGCATTGAGAGATTATAAGGCATTATCTAATTTCTGTATTAACTTATCTTTAAATATAAAATATAAAATTAATCTTTACAATTCCAAGGAGTAAAGAGAAGAAATTAAATTAATCTTTGTAGCTATGGTTAGAAAGAGATTAATCAAGGATTTAAGTTAGTGGAAGTGAAGTACCACTGGACTCACAATTCCAATGTGACAATGGATGTGAATTTAGAATAATTCCAGATATTCTAAAAGAATATGTATAATTCAATGTATAGTTGGAATGAAGAGAATTATAAGTTGGCCTACACAAGTAGTGATTAGATAAGTCTCTAGCATATAATAGATCCAAAGACACATGAATGGGGGGACATATGTCCTTCTTCATATCCTAATATTCTATCAAGGATATAGTACCTTCAATTAGAGTAACAGTATAACTCAAGGGAAGTTGGAATTTGGAAATATAAAAAGACAATTAATTATATGAAATCCATTTTTTTTTCTTTTTTGCCAATAGAAAAACAAAAGGAAAAATAGAAATTGCTGATGATGTTCTACTTATTATAGGTCATGCAAAAAAAGATGAAGTGCATCTGCATGGAGCAATAATGCCTTTTTACATATGAGAGAGCAGAAGGAAGAAAGGAAAAAGTAAGGGGGGCTGGGGCTGGGGCTGGGGCTGGCAACTGCATGAGAGAATCTTGTAATAGAAGAACCCGTGAGCAAACTATGGGCCCTCTCGTCCCCCCTTATTCTTTCTCACCCATCAATATGATATATGATTATATACCTCCCAGGGTTTGTGGTGGGATAGATAATATTTCTTTTACTTTTAATTAGAGTACGAGCCGATCTTTGGAATAATTTTTTTTTTTAGGACGTGATTGGCCTTGCACTTTGTGAATTCGAATTAATCGGAGCTCCAACAGGAGGGGTGGAAACAAAAAATGATGGATACTATATTTGATTATATGATATTATATTCTAATGATATATATATATATATATATATATATATATATATATATATATATATATATATATATATATATCAACCGTACCCCAACTTTTTTGCATACTCAATTGGAAATAAAGTCTTCGATATATTTCAAAAGTGCATTACTGAGATATGGCAATCATAACCTCACAAGAGTGCTTTAACTCTTTAAAAAAAAAAAAAAAGGAATCCTCACTCGATAGTCCATCCCCTGAAAATTAAAGAAGAAGATAAAAGTAGTACAGATATTTTAGAGGCTAACAAGTGGATAAAAAAAGTGAAATTTAGTGAAACCTTGTAAGTAGGAGGATGCATATATTTGGTAAGCTGTAAAAGTGAATCACTAAGGCTAAAATGGACCTTATCATAACACAATAAACCAAACAGAAAGCTCAGCTTATTCGGTGTCACGATTCAAAATTCAAACATGATCGTGATGACGCCTATCGTGTTATTAGACAAGCCTACTTCCCGAAATATTACTATTGATTGATTTTAAGAATTTAATAAAACAATATCAACATTTAAATATCTCATAAACCAAATCAATTCTAAATATAATTCATATAAAGATACGAAAGCTAGCCCAAACATCGGGATGTCACTAAGTCATGAGCGTCTAAAACTGTGAACTAAGATATATAAACTGTCTAACTGTCCAAAAAAAGAAATGACAAAAGGAGTAACAAGGTCCTGTGGATGCTAGCAACTACCTTGCAATCTCCACAGATAGCTGGACTGAACTCAACGATCGTCGCGCTCTAACTCACCTGGATATGCACATAAAGTGCAGGGTATAGTATGAGTACAACCAACTCAGTAGTAACAGCAATGTGATGACCCAAAAGGTCATCATGTGTAAATTAAATTATGGCTGTGTTCCGAGGCCTTGAAAGCCTCCGTCTATCTCACCTCGATATGCGCGTGCAGCCCGGATGCGTAGGCGGGAAGCCTTTATGTGGAAAAATTGAATAAATGTTGAATTCATGATAATTAATTGAATAAAGTTGACTTTGGTCAACAATTTTGCTAAACGGACCCGGACCCGTGATTTGACGGTCCCGGAGGGTCCGTAGAAAAATATGGGACTTGGGCGTATGCCCGAAATCGACTTCCGAGGACCCAAGTCCGAGAAATAAATTTTTAAAGAAAATTATTTTCTGAAAATAACAAAGGCTTATGAAAATGAACTTCGATGTGAAACCTGTGTTATCGGGCCAGTATTATGGTTCCAGAGCCCGGAACAGGTTCAATATGTGTTATTTGAGTTATCTGTGAAATTTGGTAAGGAACAGACTTGATTTGACGTGTTTCGGATCAAAAATGGGAAATTGGGAGTTAATGAAGTTTTGAGAAAACTATATAGAAATAAGGATTTCCTTATATTTGAAATTTGGTTTGGAACGTGATTTTATGTTATCGAGGTCCGAATGTGATTCTGAGACCGGGAATAGTTCTGTTATGTCATTTATGACTTGTCTGTAAAAATTTGATGTCATTCCGAGTTGTATAGGTCGATCCGGCGCATTTTATAGGAATCAAGAACTTGAAGTTTCTTAAGTTATGGTTTTAGGGGTTTTGGGGTGTGATTTTGAGATTTAGCGTTGGTTTGGGTGTTCCGAAGGCTCGAGCGAGTCCGTATTATGATTTAGGACTTGTTGGTATATTTGGACGGGGGCTCGGGTGGGCCCAGGTGCCTCCCGGACACCCAACGGGCTAAAACCCAGCTAAAACAACTGCTGGTACAGCTGGTGTTGGTGTGACCGCAGGTGCGGTTGCCCAGCCGCAGGTGCGGGACCGCTCCTGCTGTCCCAGCCTCGCAGGTGCGGTTCCTTTTCCGCATGAGCGGAGCTGCAGGTGCGACCCCAGCCTCCCTTTCCATTTTCCGCAGGTGCGATCTTTTTCTCGCCGGTGCGGGACCGCAGGTACGGTCCCAAGGCCGCAGGTGCGGAACCCCTGTAGGCCAGACTGTTTTTAAATGCAAAAACTCGGGATTTCTTCATTACCTTCATACCAAAAACTTCATTAGAGACTTGTGAGCTTGGGAAGAACACACCACGACCTAGCTACTGTTAAGGTAAATTAATTCCTTCCTAATACTAGTTTCATGCATGAATTATTAATGGGATTACCTACTAATAAATTAATGGAAAATAGAGAATTGGGTAGTAAATTTAAGGTTCTTGAGAAAATTTGTGTATTGTCCGTTTAATGCTATGTATTCAAGTAGAAACTTCATATTTATGATCCTTAAGCTATGGGTGAGTGATTCCTTCGAGAATTTTCGGGATTCGAGCGTGCGGGCCCGGGGTCGAATTTTAGTATTTTTGGAAGAATGATAGAAAATGTATAATTAGGCTTTGGAATTGGTTTATTGAGTAATTATTGATGTTAATAAATCAATTATGTCTAGATATTATCGATTCGGAGTTGGAGTCGAGAGGAAAGGTTGTGATTGAGGCTTGACTTGCACTTTGGAGTCGAGGTAAGTGTTTGGCCTAACCTTAGCTTGAGGGAATAGGTATAGAGTCTTATTTTCTATGTGTAATTCATGTCCAACGTATAGGTGAGGTGATGAGTACCTATATGTTGTGGTCAAGCATGCCCGTGGGTCAAGTGTGATGAATTATACCGTGTTCTTAATATTCTCTATACTATGAGTAATTGGTGATTTAGAAGTGATACATTGATGTTGTTTCATGACGTGGGGAGTTATTGAGTTATTTGTTTCAGTTGAGGTTTTTACTGTTGAAATTATATTTCTGAGCGAGTTTGGTTATAGCTGAGTCCCTTGTTGGGACAATAGAATTTTATTGAGTATTTATGTACACATGAGATTTCTTATTGTTAGTTTTCACATTATATTGTTGCTTTTATATTATTTATCGCACGAGGGGACATGCCGTGCTGAATGTTTATTATTTATAGCACGAGGGGACATGTCGTGCTGATTGTTTATTATTTATCGCACGAGGGGACATGCCGTGCTGATTGTTTATTATTTATCACACGAGGGGACATGCCGTGCTGATTGTTTATTATTTATCGCACGAGGGGACATGCCATGATGAATGTTTATTATTTATCGCACGAGGGGACATGTCGTGCTGATTGTTTATTATTTATCGCACGAGGGGACATGCCGTGCCGATGGTTTATTATTTATTGCACGAGGGGACATTCCGTGCCGAGTGTTATTATTTATACACGAGGGGACATTCCGTGTCGAGTGATTTTACTATTTATGCACGAGGGGACATTCCGTGCCGAGTGTTATTATTTATACACGAGGGGACATTCCGTGTCGAGTGATTTTACTATTTATGCACGAGGGGACATTCCGTGCCGAGTGATTGTGAGATTATGCACGAGGGGACATGCCGTGCCTTTTTGTTGTTCATTATCTGTTCTGAGACGAAAAATTCATGCTTTTACTTATACATTTCAGTTGTTATCCTGTTCTACTATGCTAGTATTTGTTGCCCCTCTTATCCCAAGCATGTTCTCCCCGTATCTGTTTTACTTGCTTATTTCTGTCGATATTTTCCTGTTGTTATATACAATTGCACAGGTATGTATATTGTTGTCGGTCCTAGCCTTGTCACTACTTCGCCGAGGCTAGGCTTGGCACTTACTCAGTACATGGGGTCGGTTGTACTGATGCTACACCTGCACTTCTTTATGTTGTGCAGACTACGCAGCCGGACCCGGTAGTCACTGACGGAGGGAGCATTCCATCAGTCCATTCAGGGGACATCGAGGTAGACCCACAGACATTCGTGGGCCTTGGCGTCACCTTCTACCCTTCTCCTTCAGTTCTGTCTTATTTTATAGTTTCAAAGACAGTCATATGTACTTATTTCCAGACCATTGTATTTAGTAATCTCATAGACAGTTCGTGAGTATGTGACGCCAGTTCTGGGTTATATTTATGGGTTTTATTTTGAAGCTTGCTATATTATTTTGAACTTGGTTAACTTTCATATTGTTTCCCACCGTTGTCTTAGTTATCTTGTTCATTTTAGCTGTTAATTTAGTCCAAACGTTGGCTTGTCTAGCGGGTTCAACGTTAGACGCCATCACGGCCTGAAGGTGGGATTTCGGGTCGTGACAAGCAATAACTAAGGAACTGAGCAATAACTAAGGAACTGGGATTTCTTTATGTTGTGCAGACTACGCAGCCGGACCCGGTGGTCACTGACGGAGGGAGCATTCCATCAGTCCATTCAGGAGACATCGAGGTAGACCCACAGACATTCGTGGGCCTTGGCGTCACCTTCTACCCTTCTCCTTCAGTTCTGTCTTATTTTATAGTTTCAAAGACAGTCATATGTACTTATTTCCAGACCATTGTATTTAGTAATCTCATAGACAGTTCGTGAGTATGTGACGCCAGTTCTGGGTTATATTTATGGGTTTTATTTCGAAGCTTGCTATATTATTTTGAACTTGGTTAACTTTCATATTGTTTCCCACCGTTGTCTTAGTTATCTTGTTCATTTTAGCTGTTAATGAGTTTATTTATTCCAAACGTTGGCTTGTCTAGCGGGTTCAATGTTAGACGCCATCACGGCCTGAAGGTGGAATTTCGGGTCGTGACAAGCAATAACTAAGGAACTGAGTAGTAGTGACGAGCTAAGCAAAACCAAAACAGTCTAATTATTTATTTTCACAATTCAAAAATAACAGGAATAAACAGGTAAATTCCACAAAGAAATTTAACAGAGAAATGCAGCAACATCAAAAGTAAATGCAACCTCACAGCAATGTCACTCCATCACTCAGCACTCAACACTCAATACACTCAACACTCTGCACTCACTGGGGGTGTGTACAGACTCCGGAGGGGCTCCCAAAGCCCAAGCGCCAAGCACGGACAACTCACATGCTATCATATCAATACCTGGATCCGCACGGTCAAATCACGTGCTACGCGGACAACTCACGCGCTATGATATAAATACCTGGACCCTCACGGTCAACTCACGTGCTACGCGAACAATTCACACGCTATGGTATTAATATCCTCACAATTAGGCCATCATATCAATACCTGGATCCGCACAGTCAACTCACGTGCTACGCGGATAACTCACGCGCTATGGTATCAATACCTGGACCAGCACGGTCAACTCACGTGCTACGCGGACAACTCATACGCTATGGTAGTGATATCCTCACAATCAGGCCATCATATTACTCAATTATGTACCTCACTAGCCTCACCATCATCAACAAATAAGTGGACACATCCCACATCAAGTATCACAATATATTAGCAAATAATATAGACTGAGGTAAACATGTAAAATAATTTCTGTGACTGAGTATAATTAATGTGAGCATGAATAAAGCCTAAGCATGATCTCTAACATGAAGGCAGACAAGTTCAACAACAAGTAACTACGTAAAACACAGATGATGGCCATGAGGCCTCACGGGACGGACCAAGTATCCATCCCTCTAGGTATACACCCACACGCCCGTCACCTAGCGTGGGTATCACCTCCAAATAGTCACATGATATCAAATTCTTCGGGTTTATACTCTCAAAGCGAGAGTTAAAATTGTTACTTACCTTAACAGCGTATAATCCTACTCCGGGATGCCCTCGTCCCTCGACTCGATCTCCAAAGGCTACGAATCTATCCACAATATTGAATAACACATTCTAATTAGTCTAGGTGGATAATTTTCATAATCTTAGAACAAGTCAAAAATTAAAGTCAATCCCCGATCCAATTAATAACTAATTTGTATACAATTATGTTGTCTAACGAAGTACTTTCGTCTTGGTGATAATGAAAATTTCTTTGGTATTTATTGATTTCCTCTTTTTCGACCAGTAAGCAAATATTTTCCCCACATCATAAATATTAGACAGATTACAAAAAGAACAACGCACTTTGATTGTGCACAAATTGCCGAACAATGGGTGTTTCAGAAGCCACTACGGTGGCCTTCTCAAAAATTCAAAGATACTAATTGCTTCTGTCATGGAATGATAATTGTATCTCCCAAATTAGAGAACCAAAACAGTAGGTTCATGGAAAAAATATTCCTATTTCTTTTTTGAATCCCATCATTGTATAATTATTATGTCTATTAATTATGGCATACCCATTATTCCCATACCATATACTGCTAAAATTTGTACTTGGCTACAATCAATTGAAACATATACTAGAATTTAGTAATACCTGCACTGTGAAAGCCAACAACGGAGCTTCTTACGATACCGTTAATAATTTTTTCCCACAACAATTCTTCTTGAGTGTTTTATTTGCCTCTTTGTTTCTAAGACCCACAATAATTTTTTCCCACAACAATTCTTCTTATATATATATATATATATATATATATTACTTTTAAGCCATTGAAAACGTGGCAGCTCTTAGAGAATGGGCTTAGCTCACTAGCCTAATTCTACCAGGGACCTTCAAATTACATTCCGGACACATTCCTAAATCTAAAATCATCCAACGAAGCTAATCGAATCATAAAAATCCAAATTCATTTACTTATAAGTCGACTTTTGATTGAGTTTTCTAAGTTAACTTTCTAAATAAGAGACTAAGTGTCTCATTTCATTCCAACATTCCATTCAGAAAATTAGATTTGTCAAGGATTTGGAAGAGTGAAAATGAAAACAAATAACTAATGTAATGCACGTCCTAAGGTATAGGAACCAATTAATCTCGCTAAATAGCATGTCATTTTCAGCAACGCTATTACTGGGGAATGCTAATTTCAAGATTAAATAGTGCTGCTTGATCACGCTCAACTATGTCTATTAAAAAATTAAGCGGGCGTTGCAAATATAATCTGAGTATTTAGCCCAGAGTCGAATCCCACAGGGAATAACCTATCAATTGTTGTTGTTAGAGTACTAGATTCTCAATAAGCAACTTTCTCAAAAGTTATGAATATTACTTTCCGGTATTTTTATTACTACAGCTGAACGAGAATAATAAAACTAAAGATTAACTACTACTGAGGTGTAAACAAATGTGATAAAGGTCTAAGGTTATGGTTTCCCCCGTTGATAAATCCCTTCTTGTATATTTCCTATAGTTTTGCTTTAGTTATCTCTATCAATCATGAATACTCCAACTATCATAAATCTCTCGCAAGTAATTATGATAATCTACTAGATGCACTCTCTCAAGTTACGGTAGCTAAATTGCATTACAATTCACTTTAGATTGCACTCAAGGTAGCGTTATCTCTAATCCAACCTTTAAACCCTCGGTTATGGATCTCTCCTATACTCCGGGAGTGATGTTGTTCAAACAATTACTTAAATATGCACTCTCTCTCAAGTAGATACATACTAAATAGGCACAGCTAATTGAGTGCCTTTTAATCAACTACAACAAGAACGTAGTTGAACAAATAGAGATTGAAAACCAAACAAAACTATATTATTATAACAACAAGTTCATCCTCAACGGGTTCCACCAAAACCTTAGATTAAAGAAGTTAGCTACCCATGCTCAAGAACAATAAAAACCCAAAAGAAATCATAATTCTCAAAATAAATATTAAAGAAAGAGATTAGAAAAACTCTAATGTTTGCTTGTCTTCTCACAATGATTCTTGCCTCCTACTTGAATTTGTGTCCAAAATATGTTCAATCTCTCCAAAATACCGTTTTTCCATGTATATATACCAAGTAGGGTCAGGCCCAAACAATTATACCTTCTCCTACGTGAAAAGGCGCCTTTTTTCACGCCTGGACATTCGCGGCCGCAGCCAAATGCGGCGCGACCGCGGTCATTTACCAGTACTCTGCTTCTGCCCGCGTCCAGGTCCGCGGTCGCGGTTTCGACCGCGTTGTTCACCCTGTTACGTTCGGAATTTGGAAAAACGTAAAACACGAAAGTTGTAGCCCTTTGAGTTATATTTCCAACCATAAATTATATATCTCAAATGGAGTTCGGAAAAAAAAGTTATGTCCATTTTACTAGACAGTGCGCAATATGCCTATTCGCGTCTTCGTTTGTTCTTAACTATCAAATTTGACCCCGGAACACGATCTCGGCTTACTTTCTTGGGATTTTACTTAGACGTCAAAGCTCCAAATCACTTTTTTATTCCATAGCATCTACATAGCTCGGAATCACTCCTACAAGGCATAAAACACACAATTAGTGCAAAACACTAGCGATTAAAGCTCAAACTCAATTAAAGTGTAGTAAATTAGAGTGTAATAAGTGACTAAAATACGTAATTATAGCCTATCATCAACACCCCACACTTAAACCATTGCTCGTCCTCGAGCAATCAAACTACACTTTATATAGACACGGCCTTTTTTTGAGCAATTCTCCTAACTCATCACACCAAGAATATTTAAAATAGACTAAGCACAAAAGCGTAACATCTTCACCTCAAAATTTGACTCACAAGTACCACGCATTATTCACATCTCACCCACTTACTCTAACATAGAGGTCACTGATATTACCTTTCCTTCATGAATCAAGTGCCCTCACACAACAAAAGAGAGTAGTTCCACACAATAAAATTTAAGAACACATAGGAACTTAAGATAGAAAGAATTCACTCACTCTCAGAAATAACATTCATGTGCCACAAAAGATGCACCATAGGCTTGCCCGTAGTGTACTACTCTACTAATCGAGTTCATTCAGTCTAGGATCAAGTAGGACTTTATTTGGTTGTAATGTAGGCTGCGGGACGGGTAGGATATATTTAGATATAAGAGTGACTACACCTCCCTAAGCACTTTAATACATATACTTTAACATTCAAACCCCATACTTATGTCAAACCAAACTCCGCCTTCACATCAATGTATTTTACCTCATACTTCTTTAAGCACAATTACATCAAGAGTCACCACTTGTCAAGGAATGTTTTTTTTCCACAACAATACAACTATTTTTCCCCTTTTTTTTTCAAATGACTCTTACTTTTTCAAAATAGCGCACCTTTCTCCTTATTTCATTAGTTCCACTCAAAAGACAAACCAACCACCCCACGCTTTAACTTTTAAACAGTTCATAATAATTCAAGTGCTCATGAGAGGGTAAAAGATTCAAATAGATAGCCCATTCAAACAAATGGGTAAGGCTTGTAATGTGGTTGCCAAAGAAACAGGATTACAGGCTCAAAGGGGTTAACTACGATACATAACAATTAGGCGGGTACAATATACATATCTGGCTCAACAAAGAAACGCCTATATCACTTCCAAGACTGAACAAAACTACTATTTCGCTTTGCAAACACACGGGGCAAGTTCTAGGCATCAAATGCAATGCACAGAATACATACAAATCACACACACACATGGCACATAACTCATTCAGGATTGGATTCATCAAGACACTCTAGTCAAAGCAGTTAAGCAAATTTATAATCATACAATTTAAGATACTTATACAAAAGTCAAAAAACTGAGCCTAAGCGTCACAACCAAAGTACTCACTATTCTCAAGGCATAACAAAGTCACGAGATATTGCTTCAATTCAAAACACAACACAATAGGTCTTATTCCTAAAAAAAAACTAACTACACCCGGTTCAAACAAAACCCTTGAAAAAGAACCGTGGCACAAAGAAAAACCAAGGGGGAATTGTTACACTACCTAACAAAAGAAAATCTCTTTTTTTTAGACTTAAATCCCTCAAGAAAATTGTCTAATAGAGCAATCGTCGGGAAAAGTCCAATCTTGTCTGTTTTATAAATAAAAATATTCAATTAAACTAACACAACTAAAATAGCATAGAAAGTCACACAGACAATCTCCTCACCCCACACTTAAAATTGTGCATTATCCCCAATGCACACCCATACATACAAGAGGGTAAAATAATCTCTCTGGTAGGCCAAAGGCCCAAGCATTAGCATCTCATGGGGTACTCAGACTTCTCCCAGGCTTGGTCCTTCATGCGGGTACCTCACACTTAGTTCCACCAATGGTTTGATGTTGCCTCCTTCCAATAGCTTTGCTTTCCATGCTCCTAAAAAAAATAAAAAATCGACGATACAAAAATAATAAAAAAAATAAAAATAAAAGAAAGCAGTAAAGATGGGTTGCCTCCCAACAAGCGCTTGATTTAACGTCGCGGCACGACGTGAATCACTTTTTGCCTCCACTTTGAACTTATGAATTGGACTCCAAGTTTTGATTCTGCTCTATGATCATGCTCATGGGGTGGTAGAACAAATCTGACTGGCCCAATAAAACAATGTGGTATTCTGCACTTCTTGGCCTTTAGATGAGATGTGTATTCCCGACTTTCTGGGAAGAAGAAATCCAGATTGTAGGCTTCTTGTTCCTTATTCCTTGACTCCTCAAGTGGCTTTGATGACTCTACTTTCATATCATCATCCAAACACAATATGGTAAAATGCTTGGAGGGTGTGCCAATGCGCTCAACTACATAAACTTTAGGATTGTCAACATCCTCAACACTAATGAAACTAGATTCAACTAAATACGTATCATCAATGTCCTAGGCTGGAGGAGTTTTTCTTCCCTCTAAGTGCAAAGGCTCAAATTCGAGCTCCCTTTTCCAAAAGCCTTGGCCTTCAAGAGCAAGTACCCACTCTGCCAAGTCTTCTCCATTAGCTTCATCTAGGTTAATGAGACAAGCTGATAGAGGATCCTCAATGTTCGACCCCGAAAATAGCCCCTTGTTCTGCAACAAGTGCAGCATGATGTTCGTGAAGATTCCAATGTATAGATTGAAAGTGAAGGAAAATTGACTACACTTAAGAATTTTGTATTTTTCTCCAACTACAATTGATAATACCGTTCATTCCCCGGCAACGACGCTAAAATTTGATCACGCTCAACTATGTATATTAAAAGACTAAGCGGGCGTTGTAAATATAATCTGAGTATTTAACCCAGAGTCAAATCCCACAGGGAATTAACCTATCAATCGTTGTTGTTAGAGTACTAGATTCTCAATAATCAACTTTGCCAAAAGTTATGAATATTACTTTCCGGTATTTTTATTACTATAGTTGAACGAGAATAATAAAACTAAAGATTAACTACTACTGAGGTGTAAACAAATGTGATAAAGGTCTAAGGTTATGGTTTCCCCCGTTGATGAATCCCTTCTTGTATATTTCCTATAGTTTTGCTTTAGTTATCTCCAGCTATCATAAATCTCTCTCAAGTAATTATGATAATCTACTAGATTAAACACTCTCTCAAGTTACGCTAGCTAAATTGCATTACAATTCACTTTAGATTGCACTCAAAGTATCGTTATCTCTAATCCAACCTTTAAACCCTCGGTTATGGATCTCTCCTATACTCCGGGAATGATGTTGTTCAAATAATTACCTAAATATGCACTCTCTCTCAAGTAGATACATACTAAATAGAGATTGAAAACCAAACAAAACTATATTATTATAACAACAAGTTCATCCTCAACGGGTTCCACCAAAACCTTAGATAAAGAAGTTAGCTACTCATGCTCAAGAACAATAAAAATCCAAAATAAATCATAATTCTAAAAATAAATATTAAAGAAAGAGATTAGAAAAACTCTAATGTTTGCTTGTCTTCTCACAATGATTCTTGCCTCCTACTTGAACTTGTGTCCAAAATATGTCCAATCTCTCCAAAATACCGTTTTCCATGTATATATATCAAGTAGGGTCGGTCCCAAACAATTATACCTTCTCCTATGCGAAAAGGGACCTTTTTTCACGCCTGGACGCTCGCGGCCGAGGCCAAACGCGGCGCGACCGCGGTCATTTACCAATACTCTGCTTCTGCCCGCGTTCGCAGTTTCGACCGCATGTTTTACCCTGTTACGTTCGGAATTTGGAAGAACGTAAAACATGAAAGTTGTATCTCTTTGAGTTAGCTTTCCAACCATGCCCAAATGGAGTTCAGAGCAAAAAGTTATGTCCATTTTACTTGACAGTGCGCAATATGTCTATTCGAGTCTTTGTTTGTTCTTAACTATCAAATTTGACCCCGAAACACGATCCCGGCTTAATTTCTTGGGTTTGTACTCAGACTTCAAAGCTACAAATCACTTGAATTCATTCCATGTCATCTATATAGCTCGGAATCACTCCTACAAGACATAAAACACACAATTAGTGCAAAACACTAGCGATTAAAGTTCAAACTCAATTAAAGTGTAGTAAATTAGAGTGTAATAAGCAACTAAAATACGCAATTATAGCCTATCACACTACTTTAAAAGTAAGATAAAGAAAATCAAGATGGTTCATTTCGTGCAGCCATTTTTACTATTCAGGTTGGAAAAAGAAAAAGGTCTTCTAAAAATTTCGAGCGGTGGGATTTTCAGATTGATGAGTCAGTATATCACTATACACTAGGATAACTAGTGGTTGTACGTACATTGCGGCAGCGAATGCAAGTGCATACAGTATTTTGAGTCGAAACGTGCAGTATATATTTTGAATACTTTTATGATTAAATATTAGTCATCATAGAGAATGAAGTTGTTTTATTAATACTTCTCTTTTACTAATTTAAGAAACTAGGTTTGCCTTTCTACTAGGAGGATAAAATGAATAAAAAGGCATGAAAAGACGGAACATGAAAAATAAAATAAAAACTTCATCGGTATATATCATTGGAAACAAGAAATTAAATAAGAGAGAGAGAGACAATACAAGTAATTTTCTCTGAAGAAATAATGATCTACAAATACTATTAGAACGAATATTTATTACTATTTGTTAATGGCTAAATTTCTCGCGAGATGATAATAGTGATTGGTGCATTTCACTTACACCAATAGAATGGCACTGTAAATATGAAAAAATTAAATCAGCACATAAATTGAAAATATCTTGTGATAAATTGTTCCCCATTCATTAAATGGGTTTTGGGTCGGGTTGGACAATCCTCTTTTAATTGCGTCAATATTTATTAGATTAAATATTAAACATGTGAAGTAAAAAATATTGGATTGAAAAGTTGGTTTTCCGGTAGTTATCACTTTTTGTGTTAGGTGGCGAAAGTTTTGCGAGTTTTTTAGGGTAAATTTGAGGGTGTCAATTGTCATGGTCGTCCTCATTTAACTTACATTTATTTTTTTTAAAGATTTTAACTTTTATTTATCTTTTAAATAAATTCAGGCCTCCTCTTTCTCCTCCTTTGTCTTCTTCTTCTTCTTCGGTAAACGTAATTTTATATGGTGTTTGTGAATATATTTTAAGGTAGTTGATGATGTTTTACAGTGGTGAGCTGTTATATATGACGCTTTATTTTTTACTATTGCTTAGGGTTTCTTCTTCTTCTTTTTCGTAATTGCAAAATGGGTTCATTAGATTTGTTGTTATTTTGACAAATTGATGATTGAGGTTTGGTCTCGTTGATATTTGGAAGTTATGTTTCAAATTTGAGCTCATTTGAAGTAGATTTAGGTATTAAATCATATATTGGATTATTATAATTCGAATGACAAATTCTTGTTTCTGTGCAATTTGCACTTCAGGCCTATTTGGCCCTAAGTGCATAAAAATGATGGTCGCACTTCAGACCTTTTGGCCTTAAGTGCATCTGAAATGTCATTTTTTCACTTCAGACTCATTGCCTCAAGTGTAGCAAAACGTTTGTTGCACTGCATACCTTTTGGCCTTAAGTGCATCTGAAATGCATTTTTTTCACTACAGACTTACTGACCTTAAGTGCATGAAATCATTGGTTACACTTCACCTATTTGGCCTTAAGTGCATCTGAAGTACAAATTTTCACTTCAGACTAATAGGTCTTGAGTGAAAGAAATTGTTTGTTGGACTTCAGATTTTTTGGTTTTAAGTTTATCTGAAGTGCAATTTTTCACTTCCGATTTTTTAGCCTTAAGTGCATGAAATCATTGGTTGCACTTCAGACCTATTTGGCCTTAATTGCATTTGAAGTACAATTTTTTCACTTCAGATTAATTCTTTTAACTTCAGGCCCAATAAGTCTGAAGTTGATCGTAAAGTGAGTACGCTTGCAAACATTTTTGCAAAGTGGATATAACTTCAATTGTGACACTAAAACTGGATATACGCAAAAGCCTCTATTTTTTGTTAGAAAATCTAATTATGTGACGTTGCCAAAATAAAGTTATTGTTATATACCATTTGTGAAATCTACATTTTCCTACATGACTTAAACCAAAAAGGGACAGCTTGCAGAATGAAAAAAGACCTCCCAACTTCGTTTAATATTTTAGCCGAGACTTTAATTTAGAAGTAACGTTTAATTTTGAGTGTACTCACCGAATTGTACAATTACTTGAATATACTTTCAATTCAAATGTGATATATTTATTTCTTTTGCAATTTATATACGAGAGAGAGAACTGGGAGTTGAGGATAATAAAAAGGCGATTACCTAGAGCAAACTTTACTTAAGTTTTTGGATTCTCTTTCGGATAGGCCCTGAGAAGGAAGGCTGGAATGCTTACAAGCGTCCATCATATTGAATTTACCCCATAGTCTCCATTTTGTTGTCTTAGGTAAATTTTAATTTCTTTTTGTCTTTGGTAACGGTAATTCAAGCATGATGACATAGGCCTATACAGTGTCATCTTTTAGTGAAGAAATATCAATAATATTTTTATCAAACCAATAAATATATCATTAATAATTTATTAATATATTTTTTCATTTTAATTTAATACTTAATCATCACAAATTAGTATGATTTGGTACGAGTGAGTTTTTTTACCCTCGGAGAATGTGTATAGTGAGATAATGTTGAGGCTTACTTTATTAGCTATCATCCCCTTTAATTTGCCTTTAAGCTTTTACTACCACCTGCATGCATATCTCATATTCTCATGCTTTTTAAGCTTCTCATTTAGTTAGAAACTCCTCCTTTTAATACTTAATTATTACTACCATTATTCTGTTCAAAACCAAGAGTGTTTCTAGGATTTGGGTGTTTTATAACAGGCATAAAAGAAAAGACAGAAAGTGAAAATGTAGTCAGAGCTCAGAGGAAAATAAAAAGGAAAAAATATTAGTTGGATAATTAGAAAAAAGACATGCATATTTATAACTTAACAAATGGATGTTTAGGATACCTTTTCATCCTCTCTCTCTCCCTAGAATCCTTTATCTTTTTCTAGCCTCCTTGCCTCGTTCGCTCATTGATTTTGTCAATATGAACTTTTTTTTTTAAATTATAAATATGAACTTAATTGACATTGTAAAAGAACTTTTTTACATTAAAAGACAATGGTAAGTAATCGTTCATAAAGAATGACATTAATATTTGAAAAAAATATAATACCTGTTATCTACTAAAATAAGTTAATATGTTTATTAAAAAATTATATTTGCCAATATATATAAATTTTGTAATCGTTTCTGACATTCAAATTTGCCAACCCCTTCAAACTTAGTCTGCCATAGCAATCATCACGTTCTGTAAACTATACACAGTTTCTCCCTACTGATAATTTCCTTCTATACTGATATATGATGGTTCCCTTTATTTGCATATATAGATAGATTGATAGCTACAAAAAGAGGAGTATTGCGTAACCAATGGGGTAGTAGGGGAAATGACCAAAGTGGGGTGCATGCTATTTATTATGGATTTTTCTTTTATTTTGTTATGGACAAATATTATAATTTAATATTTTGAAGAGGTAATCTGTCTTATTTTCAAGTTATTAATTGCATTTTGAAAGACATGTAGTATTATAAGGGACGGGGCCGTCAAAATTTTCGTTAAGGGGTGTCAAAATATATAAAAGTAAACATACCAGAAATTCAAAGTCAATACATAATATATATATATATATATATATATATATATATATATATATATACATATATTTTTTACCTATCTATACAGTGCATTTTTCCCGCGAACCTATAAGGTGGCTCCGTCACGGCTGTCAGTGAGTTTAATTTAGTCAAACCTATCAACTTTAGTTCAAATATATATATTCTAATTTTAAAATTATTAATTATAAACAAATTATTAGTTTAGAACTCATAATGTTAGAATCTCAAACGCATAAGCTTGAAATCCCGACTCCGACTTTATAATCTTTTAAACGAATTTACTAATATAAAATTCTCTTACAAAGCTAAACTATTTTGTTTTTATATAAACCCAACCTATTGTCCATTCTCCTCTCTTTCTTTCCATCATTTTTGAGTTCTGTACCATTTTTTCTAGCTACTGCAAAATTGCTCAGAGGCAAGATATATATCCATGGTTAGATAGTGACTTTGAGAATCACCCATCATCTTCAACTTCACAAGATAATTCTTTTGTTCTTTCTTCTTTTGTTTTTTCTCCGTTTGGCGTTATTTTTACTCTACAAATTAAATTACTAGTTAGCACCCACTGTGAATGGTATGTGGCTAATTGTCATTGCCACCTGTTTTTGCTAGCTAGCTAGCTCTTTCAATTTACTCCAAAACAAAATCCCTGCTATTTGCTTAGTTGTTTTTGTAATCCAAAGTTTGGATTCTCTCTATCTGAATAAAATTGTCTTTACCTTTCTTCCACCTGTTGTTCTTAAACAAAGTTTGTTACAACAAGTAGGTGTTAGCTTTGTATTTATTAGCTATGAATCAAGAAAAGCAAATGTATCATCAGAGTAACAGCGGTTGCTTTTCTTTATTGGAGTCTTCTTCAGTACTCTCTCATCAAGCTGCCATGTTTTCTGATGAAGCTAGTGTTTCTTCCACCACTAGGGTTCCAAATTTAAGTTCTGTGCCTCAAACCATCTCAAATCATCAACCTCAAAAGATCAAGAAGAAGAGAAGCCTCCCTGGAAATCCCGGTACGTTAACGTAACATTTTTTTTGTAACACTGGTGTCCAAGCTAGCTTGGGCACACCTCGATTATTTCATCTGCTAGCAAAAGCTTAGAAAATGAGAAGATATTATCTAGCATTTTTTTTTTAAATTTCAATTGGGATTTGAATCCCATGATTTTCACCGCTATATAGGTGCAAAAAAGAAAAGTTTACATAGATAACCTAGATTGATTTACAAATTTCAATGTTGATTGTTTTTGGTTATGTGTACAGATCCAGATGCTGAAGTGATTGCTTTATCTCCAAAGACACTTTTAGCTACAAACCGATTTGTGTGTGAGATCTGTAGCAAGGGATTTCAAAGAGATCAAAATCTTCAGCTTCATAGGAGAGGTCATAACCTACCATGGAAATTGAAGCAAAGAAACAACAAAGAAAATAGAAAAAAAGCATATGTTTGCCCTGAGCCAACATGTGTTCATCACCATCCTTCTAGAGCTCTTGGTGACCTCACAGGAATTAAAAAACATTACTGTAGAAAACATGGTGAGAAGAAATGGAAATGTGACAAGTGTTCTAAGATTTATGCTGTTCAATCTGATTGGAAGGCTCACTCCAAAACCTGTGGTACAAGAGAGTATAGATGTGATTGTGGAACTGTCTTCTCCAGGTCCGTTATTTTTTTGATAAATTTGTCTTTAGAGCTGCTAATTATTATTTATTTTTTCATATACAAATTTTGTGATGTCATGTATATACTCAGTTTGAGAGGTTCTGTGTTTTGTTTTACTAGCAGTACTTCGTTTTTGTTTTGTGGCTGTTCTTACTTACACAAGAGTTGTGTGAACACTGCAGGGAGTGTTTGTTTTTTAAAACAAAAAAAAAAAATTGTTGTAAGCTAGTGTAGAAACGGACGCTATTAAATACAAGTATACAATCCCTGTTGACTGTTGACAGAGTATATCTATCAAGGAAAATTGAATGTATTACTCAACCCTGAACATGCCAGGGGTTTAGATTTATATGCCAAGAAATCTGGATTATATGTTACTTCTTGGGGTGGATTTTTTTTTTTTACACTATCGATCAGTGCCTTGAATTTCCTATTTTTTGGCTCTATAATATAAGAAACGCCGATAGGAGAGAAGCTAGTGCCAAAGTTTGTTTCACTCCATAATGCTCGGGGTAGCCAGATTTGCTAAAGATTGTTTTATTCAATTTTATTAAAAATTATTAATAGAGTGACATCTTAAAAGACAGTCAAAGAAAAAGGTTGAGTGCTTTCTTGTGACTCATGGTTGAGAATCTTGAAATTAATTAATTTCATGGTTTTTCAAAACTTTCAATGGAGGATATCATTATTCACTTGCAGATACCCTGTGTACTTCTGAAGTCATCATAGCTACTGAAAATTTTGCAAAAGAAAAAAATAAATAATAATAACAATAAAAAGGGAGAATAGATCATGAGCTGAATTCCTTGCAACTGATAAGATAGATCATAGCTGGAACTACCAAACATACATACAAGTCTATATGTGTTTACTTATATTATTATCGTATTTAATTTATATACACTCATGACAGTTCAATTTTTTTTATATTGTCGGTATAATTTACTTAGTATAAACAAATTAAAAGGTTACTAATTTCATTTATTACCAATGATATACTATATAATTGTCTTTCATGTATAAAATCTTTTAACCAGTGTGTAGAAATAAAAAAAAAATTGTATATGCGAGTATAATTTGGTAGATTAGTGCATGTGTGGCTTAGAGTTGGGTTCGTGCATGAGAGCTCAGATTTCAAGGAAGGCTTTTAGGTGAGGCAGTATATTGTCCTGCCAAAAAAAAATTTCCTTTGCTTTTTGCATGCAATTGTTAAAACATCAGTCAACTGTCTTGTCTCTATTCCCCTTTCTCTCTCTCACTCACAACAATCATAACCCATATTTTATCATTACATACTTTTAATTTTGACCCTCCTTGATTCCATTTTTATGTGAATTCTTTACCTTTTACGAAAGTCTCGTGACTTCTCCCATAACGCATGCACGATACTTTAACTAGTTGTCCCGAAGTTAGTAAATCGGGAGAATGTTATTTCAGGGGGAAAATTATTTAGAAAATTTTGTAGCTCAGCCTCAGTTATATTATATGCTCATTCTTTTGGCTGTTGTTGATTTTTCAAGATGGTATAATTTGCCCCCAACGAAAAATGACTGTATTTATAACCCCCTCTAAGATTTTTCAGAATTGTGTTGGCCATATTATGGTTTATTCTAATGAAATAGTTATATGGCTTAAATAGTTTATGCTTTTAAGTTATCCATAGAAGTTGTTGCTTTTAGGTGAAAAAAATAGTCTTTTAGTAATTGTAGCAAATCCTTCAACAAATGCCAATCTTAATTTTATCTATGTGCAGAATGGACAACTCTTGGATACATATCTTGATGAATTTCCTTCTCAAGTACTGTTCTTTCAGAAATTTGATTAGAATATAGATTATGCTAATTTGATGTTTGAAGAACACTAATCAACTACTCCTTATGTATGTGATGATATATTTTCACTGAGACATATTTATTTTCAGTGATTATTACTATTTCATTATGAATTGCAATGCATTTGGCAGGAAGGATAGCTTTGTTACACACAGAGCATTCTGCGATGCATTGGCAGAGGAAAGTGCCAGACTCTCAGTTAACTCAGCCTTAATGCATAGAGCGGCCGTTGCTTCCACCACAATCCCAAACTCAGCCGCCGCTACAACCGAATCAAATTTCCATCTCAACCAATCATCACCATTACTCTTCCCTTTCCCCACCACCAACCAACGCCACTTCGCTAACCCTCCTCCGCCACCAGCCACGGCGGTGACAACCCATATCTCCCTCAACAACCCATGGGACCCACAAATTCCCTTAAACCCTAACCCTACTCATCATGAAGAAAATCACAACCAAATGACTCATCATCTTGTTCCTATCAAGACTGAATCAATTCACATACCCATTTCATCTTCGGTGTCTCCATTTTACCAAGATCACTTTTTTCACAATATCCCATCTCCTCAACTCTCAGCTACAGCATTGCTCCAGAAAGCAGCTACTATAGGCACTACGCATTCCGCTGTGAGTCACGTGAACTCAACAATGGCCCACTTAAACAGAACCTCTCTTGGTCACGTGGATTTTCTAGGGTTTGGATCGGACAATATATCGAATACTTGGCAGCAGAAAAGCGAGAATCTGACGAGGGACTTTCTGGGGTTAACAGGAGATCACGATCATGGCGAGTCTTGTGCTAATGGAAATGGGCGAAATGCCAATGGGATGCTGTTGTCATATGGAGGAAATGAGGGGATGGACTTTCAACAAACACTATACGAGCGTGACCATTCATCAGTACTGAAACATCATCAATTGGGCTTTGGTTTTGCTGCTACTGCTACTGCTACTGCTGAGACTGCATCGGAAACATGGGGGAATTGCTGATGAAGTTTAATTCAGAGGGTGAATTTCAGAGATTCACTGTTGGAATTTTGGGGAGATATCTCTATCATCAACAGAAAGAAGAAAGAGACTAGCGAGGACAAAGAAAAGAAATAGACTTTTCGCGTTGCTCCTATTTGCAAGAACCATTTATCTTTTTTGTTTTACCCTCTTTTTCATCATATTATGTTTTTATGGATTTTAAATCTTAAAAGTCTTTGTTAATTATTGCTTCTGCATATAATGCAGTGTGAAATTGATCATTCATAAAATTAAATGTGAGATAAGCAAATAAGAAAGTAAATTATATTACATGCTAGAATAAATTTAAATATACCGATAGTATTAAAAAAAGCTTCACATTCACAACCAATTATTAAAGGGATGAATACTTTTGGGCTTTAATTAGATGCAAAAGAGAAATAATTTTTATTTGAAAATTGGCTTAAGTAGGACTATTTTTTTGGTTTGACCAGATACTTCCACTTTTACCATTTAAAGCAGTCTAATCTATTTTTCTTCTGAAAGCCTATTGGAGATGCAATTTTTGGATTCTTGGCATCAATTATATCTCTTCTTCTGAAACTGACACTGTAAGAGGGGGGTCATCATATTTCATATCAACTTATTCCTATTGCCTATCCCATATTTTTGGGCTGCATTTAAGCATGTATAAAACTTGTTACCTGCTATTTATAAATATGATTTTTTTAATCTTAAAATAAGATAATGTACAACAGATAAACAATAGTGCCTCAGTTGGGATAAAAGAAACAGCTATAATAACTAGTATTCACAGACTAACGTAAACGTAAGCTTAATACATAAGTGATTTTTTTTTATTGTTTTCACACATATTATGGATTCGCCTTTTAACATTAATTAGTAATGAAACTGACCATATTAACATTTACTATCTCTTTACATAAACACTCCTAACACATACTCCAACATTATTTAATGTAGGAAAAAAATAATTAATTCATTCTTAAAATCTGGAAAAATTACTTATTTTAAATAATAATAAAAAAAATTAAAAAATTACTTATTTTGCACCTGAGAAAGTATTTAGGACACAAAACAGCAGTAGCACCTTTGCACTAACTATAAAATATCTACTTTTCACCACTCCAAACCATAGCCAAAGAATAGTGTCAGAGGAAAAAAATGCGTTAGAATCAATCGAAACCTTAGAAAGAGGATCTCTCTCTTTAGAATATGGATTTACTACTTAAAAAAAACATAAACATACCCTTAGTGCATATACAAATTGAAATAATAGTTGCGGGGGGGGGAGACAAAAAGGAAATCACGTTTTGCATTTATTATAGCTCTTCTTGTTATCGCTCCAAAACATAAATTCAAGAAATAGAAGAGAGACAAAAATGAGTTAGAATCAACCCAGAGCTTAAGAAAGATGAACTGTCTCATCGGAATAAGGGTTTGTGTCCAACTTCTCCACACTACTACTAGTGTGTGCTAAACTATACTAAGTTTGTGCCAATTAATTTCTACTATTTTCTTTTAATTATGTCAATCACTACTATGAATATTTCCCCTTCCCTTCACTTATTTATCATTACTTAACAATCACATAAGATTGCTCAACCATCAAACTTGCAACCGACGTGTATCGGTCAAAATTTAGATTGAACTTAATAATTGCAATGAACGTGATCAAGGATTAAGCAGACCACGGCTCAATGACGAGAAGTCATCTTAAGGAGAATTAATGCCGAGGTCGAATAAAGAACATGTGAAAGTAACGGTAGAATAAGTTTAGAATAGAGCGGAGGAATATTCCATTGGATATTCCTTCGGTTGTACTTTTTAAGGTCTCTCAGGAATATCCACTATAAATAGGAAGAGATAAAGAACAAAAAGGGGATCTTCACTTTCTGATAAGAGCACATTGTAAAGGTTGACTACAAAGAATATACAAAACTTGTCTTGTCTACTAATTAATTCCATTGTTCTAGATATATCTTTTTGTTCACAAGATCCAAGGATCTCGATATTATCTCACGTTGTTGTCAGGAAGGAATCATCCAAGTCATCTAACATTTGGGGTGATAAATTCCTCCTTACATTTATTGTCATTATCTACATTCATTGTTGCATGCTCTATTTATTGCATTCATTGACAATCATTGGGCACCTTTAATCGACATTCAATATTTTCGGATACGGTCCTACATTATTAACACATTAAATCTCCAGATCTAGTAGTTATTATCTTTAACTAGGATTCACTCTCTATTTTCTTATTAATTCATTTCAAGAAAAGGTTTAACACTTTTTTGGTAAAACAATTTGGTGTCGTCTGTGGGCAGTTTCTAGTTAAAATTTTAGTTTCTTCTAGATCTGGAAAAAAAAACACAACAACCATCTTTTTCTCGTTTGCACAAACTAACAATGGCAGGAAAGGAGATGAAAGACTGAAAGTTGTAGTTGATGTCACTGCCAATCTCATGAACACCATCAACGAGGTTGACAGGGAAGACGAGGAGAATGTGACGCCCAGCGTTACAACCAGGCGAAGTGACTCACATCCCCCTCATGGGAGTGTAACCACTTCACGCGAAATGGGGGCTTCCACGTCCACAATTGAAGAAGCGCCACCAGCAGTGAAAAAAGTACCGGAGGCGTGGTTGACAAGTACCCTAAGAAACATACTCGACAAACCCGTTCAGGGGGCGAGTAGAAGTGTCGCACGAGCAGATACCACAACAATCGCTAACGCGCAACCCGCTCCACTCCCAACACGTAACACTCACATTACTGTTGATGCAGGTAATGACGCATTTGCAGCCATTATGAAGAAAATGGAAGAAATATAAAACGAGAACAAAGCGCTCTACGACCAAATGAGGGAGCACCAAGAAAGGGTTGATAAGATGTCAGGCGCACCGAAACTCCTACCAAAATGGGACGTCGGCTCGTTCGTCGAGCAATCGTACAACGATGAGGCAGCCCAACATGACATACCCAAGACCTTCAAAATGCCACCATATCTGAAGATATATGACGGCACAACAGACCCCGAAGATCACATCATTCATTACGTCACAACAGTAAGAGGCAACAACCTCTCAAAAGAGCAGGTACCATCGGTGTTGCTGAAGAAGTTAGGAGAAACCCTAACGGGAGGAGCCCTAACATGGTACATACAATTACCAGTGTTAGAGGAAATGGCTGACAAGTTCGTCACCACCCACGCGGGGGCCAAGAAGGCGGAGGCAAGGGTGAATGACATATTCGCCGTCAGACAATCGCCTGGCGAGGGACTCAGGGACTTCCTCGCCCGGTTTAGCAGACTTAAAATGAGCTTGCCAAACGTATCAGAAGGGATAGCGGTGGCAGTTTTCCAAAATAGGTCGAATAGGAATGGGTTGAGGGCGACCAGAAAGTTGTTAAGCAGACTTATGAAATACCGCCCACCACTTGGGAAGAGATTCACAATGCCTATTGTGTCGAGGTGAGAGAAGACGAGGATGACTTCAACGGTCCAACTCAACGGCTAACGTCAGCCCAGATGGAGTCGAGGAAAGACCGTCGTAATGACGGCCGAAGAGACCATTCAGGTCCACACCTCAACCGCGACAGACACCAGCCATATGTCAGAACGACCATTCCACCATCTCCTCACCATACAGAAGGGTCGTCCAAGTCGCACATGGGGACTCAACGAAACAAAAGAGGTATGCCTCCACTCTTATCTGCTCACAATTTTTGTGTTTCCCTTTCAGAAATAGTGTACGCACTAGAGAAGCTCGGCCCGAAGGTGAAGTGGCCACAAAAGATGAACTCCGATCCAAGTACCAGAAAGTCAAACACCCTTTGTGTGTTCCACCAGGAGCGAGGTCACAAGACTGAAGACTGCATAGCCCTGTGGCAAGAAGTGGTGAACATGCTTCACCAAGGACACCTAAAGAAGCTGATGAGCGACCGAGTAAGAGGCAACTTCGGATGTGGACAAGAACAATACCAAGGCCCTCCAAAGCCACTCTCCTCCGCCGCACCATCCAAATGATCATCGGCGAAGTGTGACGAAGCATCAATCAATCATGTGAAGCTCACCACCACACATAAACTGAAGCGGTCGATCATCCATGAATGGTATGATGACCTCGACGAAAGTATCATCTTCAGTAAGTCATATACCCACGGTTTGACCTTTCCTCACTTCGATGCTCTTTTCATTACTTTACGTATTTCAGATACTTATGTAGAAATAATAATGGTAGACGACGGGAGCAACGCGTGTATTATTCACCCCCGAGTTCTCGGACAAATGAGACTCGAGGACAAGATAGTACTACGTTGCATAATGCTAACGGGTTTTAACAATGCAGTTGAGCGAACCTCAGGAGAGATAACGTTACACGTTCTAGCCGGGGGCGTCACCCTAGAAACAACGTTTCATGTCATGAACCAGGACACAACTTACAACGCCATCATAAAGAGACCCTGGATACACGCCATGATGGCCATCTCGTCCATCTTATATCAAGTAATCAAGTTCCCTACTCCGTGGGGGATATTGAGCATCCGAGGCGAACAACGAACAACGCACAACCCAAAAATGCTACCGCATCGCCCAAGACTGTACATACACTCAACAGTTAAAGAGAACATGCTCGGGAGCATAACAATTACCAAAGTCGAGGTCCGAACTCGACGAACAGAAAGAAGTCATCAAGGACCCCGACGTCATGGAAGCCACAGGTTCAACGCTAGAAGACCTCGCCCCGTCCAAATAGACAACAACGACCACAACAAAAATGCTTACATCGGCCATAAACTCTCAGAACCAGGTAAATTTAAAAAAAAATTAATTGACAACACTAATCTGTTTTCTTTCTCCCATGCATATATGCTAGGTATCCCAAAAGACATTGCCACGCACAAGTTGAACGTCGATCCACTCTACCCGCGGTACGACAAATAAGAAGAAAATTCAACACCGCAATCAACGAGGTTGTCCGTGATGAGGTGGAAAATTACTCGCCAACGGCTCCATCAGAGAGTCGAAATACCCCCAATAGGTCGCCAACGTGGTCATGGTGAAAAAGAAAAACTGGAAGTGGCGGATGTGCGTGGATTTTAGGGACCTAAACAAATCATGCCCAAAGGACTCTTTCCCGTTACCTCACATTGATCAACCCATCGACACAACACTAAGGCACGAGGTCTTTAAGCTTCTTGGACACCTACTCGGGTTTCAACCAAATCCTCATGGAGGAGGAGGTCCATAACTCATTAGGGGACATAATGTCATGCTATTCGGATTGAAGAACGTAGGAGCGACCTATCAAAGGCCGGTCACCAAGACGTTCAAGGACCAACTCGGCAAAGCAATGGAAGTTTACATAGATGATATGTTGGTCAAATAAAAAAGGAAAGAAGACCACATCGACCATCTGAAGGAAGCCTTCGATATACTAAGGCGATACGGCATGAAGATGAACCCCGAAAAGTGTGCCTTCGACATAACCTCGGGAAAGTTACTCGGCTTTCTAGTGTCGCAAATAGGCATCGAGGTCAACCCCGACCAGATCAAAGCCATCGAGGGAATACCTGAAGTGTTGACCAGCAAGAAACAGGTACAAAAACTGACCGGCCATATAGCTGACCTGTCGAGGTTCATCTCACAATCCTCCGACAGATGCCACAAATTTTCAACGTGCTCAAAATGGACAACGGACTCTAGTGGAATTCGGAATGCATCGAGGCCTTAAGGGAACTAAAGGAATATTTGTCCTCGCCCCCACTACTCGCCAAAGAAGAACTTGGTGAGCGTCTCCTGATATACTTGGCCATATCAGAGTCCACAATAAGTGCAGTGTTGGTATGCGGAAAAAAATGTGCACAGTCTCTAATTTATTACATTAGCAAAGCCCTTGTCGACGCCTAAACGAGACCCCCACCTCGAAAAGTTGGCTCTAGCATTGGTCATAGCTTCACGAAAACATAGACCATATCTTCACTATTACCCCATATCGATGGTCACGATCTTCCCCCTAAGAAGAATCCTAAATAAACCCGAGTTGTCGGGGAGACTGGCTAAATGGGCCATAGAATTAGAATTGAGCGAGCACGATATAACTTATCAGCCGCAAACATCGATTAAGTCGTAGGTACTCGCCGACTTTGTCGTCGATTTCAGTGCCAAAATAATGTCTGAAGTCGAGCAGGAAACTTCTCGTACCTCTCCCAACTTACCCAACCTATGGGTCCTATACACCGACGATGCTTCCAACGCGTCAGGATCTGGACTGGGACTCGTACTCGAGGTCCCAACAGGCGAAGTCATTCGCCAGTCCATACAGTTCCCCGATATGACTAACAATGAGGCCGAGTACGAGGCCGTAATACAGGACTAAAGCTAGCTCTCAAGTATGGAGCACGACGAGTCCTCCTCCGATGCGACTCATAACTCGTCGTCAACCAAGTCACAGGGACTTTCCAAATCAAAGAGCAGAGGCTACAAAAGTACCAGGAAGAAATTCATAAACTACTGCTAGAATTCAACAAATGCCAACTCGATCAGATACCTTGAGCACAAAACATCGAGGCAAACGGCCTCGCCAAATTAGCAGCAGCAACAAAAAACATAAATGGAAAAGAAAACGTGGTTACCCTCCTCCACTCGTCAATAAACAACCTTGAGGTACACTCTGTAAACTTACCTTGGGACTGGCGCAACCGTATTATAACATATTTGCAGGAAGGAATACTCTCATCGGACAAAAAAGAAGCCAGAAAGCTTCGAATGCAGGCGGCCAGATACAGCATCATCAACCACGAACTATACAAAAGAACGTTTGGCGGTCGCTTGGAAAAATGCCTAGGAACGAACCAAACAACACACGTCCTTGAGGAAGTACATGAAGTCCACTTTGGTGCCCATACCGGCAACCAAGCCCTCGTCAGATGCCTCATTCAAGCAGGCTATTATTGACTCACCGTGAAGAAAGAAGTCGCCGACTTCGTCAGGAAGTGCGAACAATGCCAAAAATACACTCATATGATATACCAAGCGGGCGAGCACCTCCACTTAGTCACATCGCCATGGCCATTCATCAAATGGGGAATGGACATCGTCAGACCACTTCCAGCAGAACGAGGTAATGTGCATTTCCTTTTGGTTTTAACTTACTACTTTTCCAAATGGGTAGAAGCAGGTGCATTCGCCTAAATAAGCGAACATGAAGTTATCACATTGATATGGAGGAAAATCATATGCCGCTTTGGCATCCCCAAAGAAATCAACTGTGACAACGGACCCCAGTTCACCGGGAAAAATACTGTTGAATTCTTCGAGAAATGGCACATCAAGCGAATACTCTCCATGTCATATCACCCTGCAGGCAACGGGCAAGCCGAATCCTCCAACAAAACAATACTAAACATCTTGAAGAAGAAACTCAAAGACGCCAAGGGATTATGGCCCGAACTACTACCAGAAGTACTTTGGGCATACTGCACCATGCCAAAAACAAGCACAGGAGAAACGCTATATTCACTAGTCTATGGGACTAACGCAGTGATACCAGTCAGGGAACCAAGTTTGAGATAATCCAATGAGACTGGACCAAACAACGACGAGAACAGAAAGCAAGATCTCGACGAAGCGGAGGAGAGGAGAGACATGGCTTACATAAGAATGATAGCCCAAAAACAATAAGCAAAACGGTATTACAACAAAAAGGCCAAGGTCTGACCACTCAAAGTCGAGGACTATGTACTCAAGGCCAAAACACAGGCGAGCAAAGACCCAAGAGAAGGTAAACTAGGAACCAATTGGGATGGGCAGTACAAAATCACGGCAGTAGCAAACAAAGGATCATTCCAGCTAGAAACAATGGAGGGAAATCTACTACTAAACAATTAGAACTTCGCCCACCTCAAGTACTTCAACTTCTGAGAACGAACGTCCTCCAAGTCGTACTCTTTTTCCCTCACCCGGGTTTTATCCCAATTGGGTTTTATCGGGGAGGTTTTTAATGAGGTGACAAAAGGGACGTCTCGAAGTTCAAGTATATGATTCATCACTCCGCCTATCGACTACTTCTCCAGGCCGAACGATGAAGGGACTAGGTATACTAAAACTTCTCAAATGTATGTATGGAACAAACAGAAACATGTAATATTCTCCAATGAATGAATAAACAAAGCAGCATGCAGCATTTTTGCACAGCACCATCAAATCATTCTACATTCTACATTCGACCTCACTCGAATTATTGACATTCAACCTCGCTAGATATACTTTACATTCAACCTCGCTCGAATTATTTTACATTCGATCTCGCTCGAATTATTGACGTTCGACCTCGCTCGAATTACTTTACATTCGACCTCGTTCGAAGTGCTTTACATTCGACCTCACTCGAAGTATTTGACATTCGACCTCGCTCGAAGTATTTGACATTCTACCTCGCTCGAATTACTTTACATTCGACCTCGCTCGAATTATTTGACATTCAACCTCGCTCGAATTATTTACATTCGACCTTGCTCGAATTACTTTACATTCGACTTCGATCGAATTATTTGACATTTGACCTCGCTCGAATTATTTGACATACGACCTCCCTCGAATTACTTTACATTCGATCTCGCTCGAAGTATTTGACACATTCGACCTCGCTAGAATTATTTAACATTCGACCTCGCTCGGATTATTTGACATTCGACCTCGCTCGAATTACTTTACATTCGACCTCACTCGAATTATTTCACATTCGACCTCGATCGAATTATTTCACATTCGACCTCGCTCAAATTATTTTACACTCGACCTCGCTCGAATTATTTCACATTCGACCTCGCTCAAATTATTTGACGTTCGACCTCACTCGAATTACTTCACATTCGACTCGCTCGAATCAATAAAACCTCGACCTCATTCGAGCTAACTTATATTCAACCTCAAGTCGGTCTACGTTCGATCCCTCCAAAATCAACATTACATGCAAACGACCGAAAAATCAGGGACTTCCCCACATAGCAAACGAAACTAGAGAAAACGGGATTCCGAAAACACATAGAAAAAAGGTAATTGTTCCATTTCAATTGTTGGATTACAATACTTTTTACGAACGGCTCGAGGATGCCCTCACAAAAATAGCAAAACAAAACTAAGTACAAAGGCTTCATGCCGCATCATCCCCGTCAGCATACTCGTCATCATACCAAGGATCATAAGCAATCCCATCTACGGCGTCGTCATCATCGTCCCCGCCGGGCGTACCAGGATCGTAACCACAAGCTTCACGAGTTGCACGTTCCTTGAAACAAACGCCCTCAAGCTCCGCCTCGGAAACCTTACCAGCAGCCTTCAAAGACTTGTACACGTCAAGTTGAGCCTCACCGTGAACCCACATCTTGTACAACTCCCGTGATACACTTGGATCGGTAGAAGTGTGAGAAGTAGACTGTTGGGCCAGTTGTTGTTCCTTCTCGGCCTTCAAGATGACGACCTGCTCATTCAGCCTAGATAACTCCCCCTACAAACTATTGAGCCTCTCTTCCAACCTCGCCACCTTGAGTGCCAACGTCTCTGCCTCGCTAACACGCATGGCACCCTCCAAACCCGCAGCCTCCGCCACGGCGGCCATCCTGGTCATGTACGCTAGATTCAGCTCTGTGACCTTAGTGCTCAATTTCGCCCTCAAGTCGGCGACCCCGGCCTCGCTTTGTTCAAACTCGACCTTTAGGGACGCCACTTGCGCTTGGAGATCTGCATTCTCGGCCATCACCCCTTTACTCAATTCAAGCTCATCATCCTTATACCTCACTATCTCCTCCAACACGCTGCATTGGCTGATGGCTCTCATGATCTCCTCATCTTGCTCCTTCAATTCCTCGTCCTTCCGCTCAATCTCATCACGCAACACTTGGAATTGTCCATCCTCGCCAACAATCTTGGCCATCTTCCGATACTTGGTGCGATACTCTCTATACTTGGACTCCATCCTCTTATAGAGAGTCACCCTCTTTTCCTCTCGCCGGTCGCGTTCGATCTCCAAGATGAGAGTTGGACGTGCAAAGGAAGGCAAGTCAGCCAGAATAAAACAACACTTATGAAACATATAAACTTAAGAGGATAGAAGTTAAAAATCACCTGGGAGGCCATGCCCGATATGCCCAAAGACAGGTATGTATCATTTAGTGTTAGCAACAACCTGTTTTTAGCATCCCACACAAAGGGGCAAAGGATGGAGCCGCCCGCTCTGAGTCAACTAGGAGGTTATAGTTCACGGTAATGACTGTGTGCCGATTAGGACCCTCCGTCCTTATCTCCACACGAGTATCCCTCTCCACAAAAGTTTGTACCTCCTCAGGGTCGATGTCTGAGACAGAGTCGTCGTCCCCTACAAGGACAACTCTACCTCTCCCAGCCGCTGATGATGAGCCGCCTTCAATAGCCCGCACAAGCTCTCTGCTACCATGAGCCTCCTCAACCTCAGAGGGCCTCTTCTCCATGGCATCACCCGTCGCAAAAACGGCCTCCATGGCTGGTGAAGGACCTGGTTTCGCCTCCAAATCCATGACTCTCTCTAGCTCATCAGCGACAACGGCCTTCCCAATCTCCAGCCTCCGTATTTTCCTCGACGACGCCTCCTCGACACGAAATGACTCGTCAACAAGATGAAAGATCGGCTGAGAAGAGATCTCATCTTGCACGAAAACAGATTTAGGGGTGGAGTCCCTCACTTGCGGAGCTTGACTCTGACCTCGTAGAGACTCAACTAGAGAAAATTGCATCCCGGCCGAGGTCACCGCCTGGTGAAAGGCGAGCACTAGAGCCTTCGCCTTTTAGGAGACTTGCCGACCTAGCACCAAAGGAAGGTCACGTCAAAGGATGATAGTGAATGGTGGTAAGTCGAAAAGTAGAAGACACTTACAGGACGAAGTCTTGGGTCCGAAGCGCTTGTGGAAGGATTCCCAATCGCGAATCTCCACGATGAGGGGTAACACGCGAGCCACCTAGTCTTCGATATCCAAGACGAGAGAAGGTGAAAGCCTCTCACCTGAAAACAAGGAAACTATGAGTAGGTCGAAGAGCGAAAGAAAACAAGGTAGAAAAGAGAAAATAATGAACATACGACAAGATACTTACGATTGTAGTTCCATTGCTCATGGAACCCGGTCGGATCCGCCACTAGATGCTCGGTTTTGACGAAGAAGTATTTGTGCCAGAATCGTCGGTTCGCCTTATCATCCATCCCGGCCACCAACCCTTTAGTCCCTCGATGTGGTAGGTGTATCAAGGTGCCTCTATAAAAACTAGGCGAGAATAGATGCAGCAGGTGGCGGAGATTGACCTCACAGCCGGCCAGCTCCGCGTACTTTGCCAGCATCATAAAAGCCTTATATAAATAAGGAGAGATGTGCCGGGCAGACGTTGTAAAAGTGACAAAACTCCTCCGCTAACCGGGGGAGAGGAAGATAATAACCTATTAGAAATGGGTAAACATAGAAAGCATAATATCCCGGCCGATGAACCTGTACTATATCGCCTCCCACCGGAACAATTTTGACGTGAGAAGGAATGCGATATTTAGATCGGAGGTCGGCTATTTCATCCGGCCCCATCTCGTAAAGCTCATGAGCAGGAGCAGGAGCAGGAGCAGGTTCCTTAGGGAAGTCATTTCTGACCGAAGGATTCTTAGGAACCATTTCATCCACGTGGGGAAGTTGTCTTCCTCCTCAACTAGGGATTCCTCGTCGCCGGGAGGAATGGCCATCGATAAAGGATTGGCATCAGAAACTCCGTCGTGAATAGGAGGAGAAGTTGACATATCTACGCAGTAAAGTGCGTACAACGGAGTAAGAGCGAGAAAGTATTAACGGGGAAAGAAACTGGAAATTGAAATTGAAAAAGCTGTAGGAAATCGGAATTGGAGATCAGAGAAGAAGATCAAAGAAGGAATATATGCATACAAAATGGGAAGTGTTGAATGTTTCGAAAGTGAAGCCCCTCTCCTCTATTTATAGGATTGGGTGTCATCAGAATCGAGGCAAAAAGCCGTCAATGGCACCAAAATCGAAGCAACAGAAGCACAGACTCTGCATTGGGAAGACGTGTAACGATGACGCACATGGTCATGATGCCATCCTACGTCGGCCATACCAATCGTATCCCTACTGACAACCGCAGTTCGACCTCAGCCGATTCGATCCATCCATCACGACCAAATTTCCTCTGAACGGTTGCAGGCAGGGTCCGCTCATCGAGGACGTTCAAGACCACGACCTCAACAAGCGGAGGGACTAACTGTATTGGTCAAAATTTGGATTGAACTTAATAACTGCAATGGACGTGGTCGAGGATTAAGCCGACCACGGCTCAATGGCGGGGAGTCATCTTAAGGAGGATTAATGCCGAGGTCGAGTAAAGAACATGTGAAAGTAACGGTAGAATAAGTTTAGAATAGAGCGGAGGAATATTCCTTGGATATTCCTTCGGTTGTACTTTTTGGGGTTTCTTAGGAATATCCCCTATAAATAGGATGAGATGAAGAACAAAAAGGGGATCTTCACTTTCTGATAAGAGCACGTTGTAAAGGTTGACTACAAAGAATATACAAAACTTGTCTTGTCTACTGATTCCATTGTTTTAGATATATTTTTTTGTTCACAAGATCCAAGGATCTCGTGTTCATTTTCATTTTATATTATCCCATGTTGTTGTCAGGAAGGAGAAACATCCAAGTCATCTAACATTTGGGTGATAAATTCTCCTTATTACATTTATTGTCATTATCTACATTCATTGCATGCTCTCTTTATTGCATTCATTGACAATCATTGGGCACCTTTAATCGACATTCAATCTTTTCGGATACGGCCCTACATCATTAACACATAAAATCTTCAGATCTAATAGTTATTATCTTTAACTAGGATTCATTCTCTATTTCCTTATTAATTCGTTTCAAGAAAATGTTTAACACTTTTTTTATAAAACACGACGTTGATTACAAGTGTTGAAAATATTTTTCTATCGTTTGACTGAAAATAGGATAAGATTCTCATTC